>JBANCZ010000001.1:110000-211053 GCA_037040025.1 Sphaerogastrella javana | reverse complement strand
ACCATAACGGAATTACACGCCTGTGGTAACCTTGCATGTTTTGCAGGCTACCTTGCTATCTCTGATTTTTTCAAAGAGGATGGTGGCAATCGTTGTGAGATCGGTTCTCCACTATTTAACGGTGTACGCGGGCACAATGCTGTAGCCGCCTACTTGGACATATCACCATATCTTGCTGATCGCATTGTATTCGGAGGGTGGATTGATAGCAAAAGCCTCTACCCTGTTCCTTTCTACTTGGTAAAACCACACCATGTCATTGATGTACTGAATAGAATTCTTGCAGGGGAATTGCAATGAACGAAGAGCGTATAAAGAAATGCGTAACCATGATGGTGCATGCACAAAACCTAGACATGAGGAACTGGCAGTATGCAGCTTAACTTACCCACTTACAAGTGGATGAATTGTAGCGTAAGAAAAGTGGCAGCATCTGTTATCACTTCTATAGAAATGGGGGCACCAGACGCTCCTGTTACACTGACATTACATGATAAAAAGATCATAGTGTCACAAACGTGGTTCCTCACCAACAAGCCGCATGTAGGTGGATTTTATATTGTGTATCCACTGGGACATACTGGTTTCTGCCAAAAAGACGAATTTAACCGCTGCTACGCCTAAGTGGTACCGGCGTATTTTCCCCTCCTAGGATTTGCCATGAATGTAGAGCGTATCAAAAAGTGCATAACCATGATGGAAAATGCACAGAATCTTGACATGCGATTTTACCAAAATTACCCTAGCGGCCAAGCTGAGTATCAAACTACAGTAGAAGAATTGCATAAATGTGGCAACACCGCTTGCTTTGCAGGGTATCTTGCAATCTCTGATTTTTTTCAAGCCGATGGCGGGTCAGTTAATTCCCACGCTAGCCCTATCTTTGACGGGTCGGTTGATTCTCACGCTGTAGCGTCCTACCTAGAAATATCGGAAGAGCTAGCGGATTCTATCGTATACGGAAGACTGCCCCTTTACCCCGTGCCATTTAAAGAAGTTAAACCCCATCATGTCATCGAAGTGCTGAACAAGATTCTTTCTGGAGAACTACAGTGAACGTAGACCGGATAAAGAAATGTATCACCATGTTAGAGCATGTTCCACGGGTGAACATGCTTCACTGGCAGACTGGGGTACTGCAAACGTCAATAACTGAACTACATAAATGTGGTAACTCCGCCTGCTTTGCAGGATATCTTGCAATCTCGGATTTTTTCAAGGAGGATGGTGGGTCGGTTAACTCAGACGGTCGTCCTAATTACAAAGGGCATGTTGGTAGTGCTGCTGTAGCAGAATACCTAGAAATAACTAAGGAACTGGCACACCTTATCGTACATGGGTCATCGTTAGACGGTAACTACATAGGAGTTTACCCCGACCCAATGGACGAAATAACTCCACCTCACGTTATCAGTGTATTAAATCGCATCCTTAGAGGAAACTTAAAATGAATGAAGAACGTATCAAAAAATGCATCACTCTGATGGAAAATGCAAAGAATTTGAGAATGACTACGTGGCAAGGAAGGGCGTCCATCAATAGCAAGTACACAGAAGCACAGTACAAGAATACCGTAGAAGAATTACACGCCTGTGGTAACACGGCGTGCTTCGCCGGTTACCTTGCAATATCGGATTTCTTCAAAGAAGACGGTGGTAACGTAGATTGGGCAAACGGGCCTTTATTCAACGGGAAAGATCGTGAGTATGCGGTTGCTGCCTATCTTGATATTTCCGTTCCTTTAGCAGCAGCCATTATTTACGGTTCGTGTGTTCATCATGGTGAACAATTAGCTGACCTATACGGGGTTCCTTTCCGCCTCGTACATCCTCAACATGTAATTAGCGTATTGAATAAAATACTCGCGGGGGAATTGCAATGAACGTAGAGCGTATCAAAAAGTGCATTGCCCTTATGGAAAATGCCAAAAATCTTGATATGCTTATATGGCAGTCGAATTCGATAATAGAAAGGCAGACAGTAGACTCTGTAGAGAAGCTGCACGCATGCGGTAACACGGCATGCTTCGCCGGTTACCTTGCAATATCGGATTTCTTCAAAGAGGACGGAGGAACAAGCGCCCTTAATGGGGAGCCGTGTTTTGAAAACCAAACATGTTCCTACGCGGTAGCTGCATACCTAGATATTTCAGTAGACACGGCTATACGTATGGTATTTGGGCGTCGTGATCCTATCTACCCTGTTCCAATTGAAGACGTTAAACCCCATCACGTCATCGACGTATTAAAACGCATCCTTGCTGGTGAGCTAAAATGAATGAGGAAAGAATTCGTAAGTGCATAACCATGATGGAAAATGCAAAGAATCTTGACATGTCTTCCTATCAGGAATGGGACAATCGGGCAACAGGCGCATTTGCGTCTACCGTTGCATCCTTGCATGCCTGTGGTAACACCGCTTGTTTTGCAGGCTACCTTGCTATCTCTGATTTTTTCAAAGAGGACGGGGGTGACATAACTATCTATGGCGAACCTATCTTTGAGAACGAAAAGTGTGCGCAGGCGGTGGCTGCCTACTTAGAAATAACAGATGACCTTGCTCATTGTATAGTGCATGGTGGAAAATACCACGACTTGTTTACCGGGGTTAGCTTGTATCCAGTGCAATTAAACTATGTACAGCCCCAACATGTCATTGACGTACTAAACAGAATTCTTGCAGGAGAATTTCAGTGAACTTCGAGCGTGTACAGAAATGTATCACGCTAATGGAAAATGCAAAAAACTTCAATTCACTTTGGTACCAATCTTCTTCGTCGGGGGTTTTTGCAGATAACGTTCCTGCTCTGCACGAATGTGGCAACACTGCTAACTTCGCTGGTTACTTAGCTATCTCGGATTTCTTTAAGGAAGATAGCGGAACTGTTCTGCATGGTGGTGCCCCTTCTTACAACGGTGGGTTTGGGATAAACGCTGTGGCTGAATATTTAGACATCAAATACACGTTAGCTCTGTGTCTGTGTGCACAAGATCCGTATAGCTTCCAGAGCCTATACAAAAGAGCACTGAACGAAATAACACCCGTGCATATCATTCACGTACTAAACAGCATGCTACTGGGGAATAATTTCACCGTAGCTTCTCCTAGGCAGTAAGGGAAACAAAGTGACAAAGAAGCAAGTTAGCTATCCTACTATCCCGTCTCTTGCAGGGATTCCACAAAATGTAAAGACACGTAAGGAGCCTGTATCCAGTAATCGGCATAAATCGTTTGACGACCTTTTCAATCAGGTAATGGGGAATAAGCATGATAGTCACCGTTGACGCAAGTGTAGCTGCCGTGCTGCAAAAAATTAAGGATAAGGGAGTTGATATTGACCATTTCGTATCCGACATCCTAAGAACACAGTTACCTACAGCGGTATCTGACTTCCTTGGGCAAAATATGCCAACACTGGTAGATAATCGTACCGGATTTGCACAGGATGTAGCAGCTAAAGAAGTAATCGCACGACTGAAAGCAGACAGAATCCGTTGGCTAATCGATAAGGTGAACCTACTGCCGAAAAACGCCTACTTTACAGTAGCCGATTTGCTGGACGCAGACCAGAAAAAAGAGCCTCAAAATTTCCAAAGATATGGTCAGATACTTGCTCTGCTTTGTGTACGTAAGCAAGTAAGAGCAAGGCGAGTTAGAGATAAGTTTCAAGACTCCTATTCCGTATACATAAAAGACTGAGACTCGTATTATGCCACCTCCTGCACAGTTGTTACCGGCCTCCCTACAAAATCACCCTGCGGTAGAAAGTGTTAGCATCAACAAGATCGGCCCCCGCTACACAGTCACACTGCATCCTACTCATGTATACACATACGGTAAGCATGCAGGCAACTCAACTTCCCGTTTCCGCAGCGTAGAACAATTTAATGCTGCTCGTCCTATGCTCAAGGAAAAACAATTATCTTACGTGGTATTCAATGACCACGATGAAAATGAACCCACTATTGTAATAACAGAATATATGGTCAGGACTAGCCGTGATATGTTCCGGCTACACTATAATCCGTATGCCACATTGGTTAAGGCTAAATGGCATGACCCTTGTGCCACGAAAGAACATCAGGTGCGCACAACCCTATCTTATCTACACGTACCTGCTAGTAAAAGAAGACGTGGTTACGCTACTCTGCTAGTTGAACACATCCTACGGATGCAGGACAACAAAGAACTACCTACAGTTGTCGGTAAAGTAGGAAACTTGCCTTTTTGGACAGCTATGGCCGCTAAATATGAACGTATCACTTTAAATAAAGGTCAGTTCATCATAGCTGGGGTAGCAGAAGACGTAAATGTGTGGGACAATCCTGCTATAAAGTTTTTACCAATCGAGAACACCAATGTCCATGAAGATGAAGAAAAGTGATCACGCATTAATTCGAGAAATTTTACTGATTGCCAAGGTAAAACGTATACGGCAGATTGCGTCACTGAAAAAAGAAGTACTCAAGGGGCTACCATCCGTGACAGAAGAGCAATGGCACCGTGCTCTGCATTATATCGTAAAACAGATGAGGTAGAGCATGATAGTAGTCATTGACATGCTTATGGGGAAACCACCCCTTTCCATGGATAACCTGTCGCAAGTAATCGGTCTAACCGCCCGTATCCCACCAATACCGCTAAGGAACGTAGTCATTCGTAATGACATTTGTGATATAGGTACGTTCCGCACGGTATGTGTACCAAGTGATAACACTCCGTATACAATCGTTATATACCCTACAGAAGAAGATGCACAGGTAGAGAATTTCATAGAACGCATGTTACCCAAATATGGATTTCCTGATCTACGTAAAGATCGAACTACGGGTACACACAAAGGTGAGCAATACTGCGTAATCTTATTCGCAGGGGAAGCATCCGCTTCCATATATGACTTAACTTGTTTTTCTGCTACCATCCACTAATTTTAAAGGGTACCGTCATGAAACCTTCATACGATCTGGCATGGTTGTACAATACCAATGTGTATTTTCGTCCAATGATAATCAAAGAAACACATACCGACAAAGATTATGAAGTACGGTCTGAATACAAGTTCAACCCGGACGCCGCAGACTATAGCACCAACACAGTTATCATTGACGTAATGGGTACAAAATCTGCGTATTGTGTCTACTGCAAGCAGCGTGCTCTGCCCATAAAAAATAATGAGTACATGTGCATGTGCTGTGACGCTGCCGTAGAGTATCTTATGAAGGTGGATCTGGACTTTTGTAAAAATAACCATGAGTCCTCACTTGCGCAAGCAACCGCAGACTATGCAGACGCCGTTAAATACCTCAAAGAAGAATTTGGTACTAATGCTCTATACTCAAAAGCACATTACGAAAAAGACATAAAAGAGGCAGCAGAGACGTTTGACAACCTGTGTAAAAAGAAAAAAGAGAAATATGAAGAACGTTGCCGTGCAATTGTACAGAAGGTAGCCATTCCAGCAAAACATGCAATAGACAGCGTATTAGAGTTGGCGCTACAGGATGTAAAACAGCAACTGGACGTAAAGAGACATGGAAATGGCTAAGTTAACTGTACCGTATTTGCTGGCAAAACACCGTAACGAAATTCATTGCTTGTCACAATTCGTCACTGCAAGGAAAATTGCGATACACTTGGAAGACGTTACCGAGTCTTTACGTCAATTACGTAAAAGTGGTGTTAAGGACGATACCATATGTAAAGTCCACGTAATGTCATACCTGTGCTTAAAAATTGCCTGTTCCGACAATAGTTCTTCATACGGGTGTATAAATGGAGCGATAACTTTAGCGTGTTCTTGTTTCCTGTATGCAGAGAAACAAGAACCGGGACTAGCCGCCCTGTGTTGCACCGACATACAGAAAGACATCCTTACCAGCATCGCACAACCTGACCGATCATTACCCCAGCCAACGCCTTGCCCAGCCGCACCATAGCCCACTTGACAACCTTGTTGGTTAGCCATACAATGGGGGCCGCTAGCCGCTTTGTGCCCGTAACCTTTACGGTGTCACGTTAACGGAAGTTTCCACCTCTCTCCCATACAGGTACAGTATGCGATACGTAACCGTCATCCTGCGCAACAACATCCGTGTGACCTTTTTGTCCACCATCAAAGATTTTCCGCCGGTTGCAAAACTGATGGCAAAGGGGAATTCTTTCGACGCTAACACCCCTGACGACCGTATGCGTTTTGCAGACGATTCCACGATTGGCTCTCACTTCGCTCATGACGAGCATAATGCCCCTGCATTCTTTTCCTTCGGTTTCGGATTGTTTGACAATGACGGGAACTATGCCAAAGCGTATTTCAGCGGTAAATTTGTTGCTCGCCGTGTTTACGATGCTTTGTGTGCTATTCCGTACGTCACTTGGGTCAAGCCAGCCACTGAGATACTTAGCAACAAGCTCCGGGCTGCAATTCCAATCAACATTGAATCCCACACTAACGCAATCTGCCCGATGTTGATCGAGTCAGGTTTGTATGATCCAGAAGGTACACTCATTGACTACTACAAAGAGCGGCGTCCTTGTTTGTATTTCGTTGCTTTTGTTGGGCAGGGAAAATCCGCAGTTCCTGTAGGTGTGCTTGCACTTGACCACACTAGTCTCATTCAAGTTTACGTACGGCCAGAATATCGTCGTGGATACATCGCGCATCGACTAGTTAACTTTGCGTATGAACAATCAAAATCTAGCCTTCTTTACATGTGGCCGGGTACTGTGAAATTCTCGTTAGAATTCAGCAGCACCTCTATGGTGTATATGCTTGCCCTTGCAAATACTGATGGGCTTGACTACAAAAATCGGGTACGTCGCGCAAAACGTCTGGTTAAGAAACATGCCTCTTGTGTAGGTGTATGTGATTGCCAGCACAAAATGATGTTGAACCACAAAGAACCCGTCAGGTACTACCGCCATGGATAGATATTTAGCACTAGCCGTAGATTCCATCATCGCTCTTTGTTTTTACCTGTGGTTTCTTCGTGCACTGATGAACTATACGAACAACCTGAAAGCCCGTGCAGCATATGCGTATGCGGTACGCTGGGTGCACTACAAAAATCCTCTGTTTATTTTATTGGCAGGCATGGCATTGATATTCATGTACATGGGATCAGGCGTGTCTGTCATAATGTTGTTTGTTTTATACATTGTTGCTACACTGCTAAGGAAACCAACCATGGGAACCGAAATTTCAAATTTCTTTTACGTGTTTGAATCGCATGCGGCGATTGACAAGGCTTGCCTTGAGTTTGCACGTGGTACCGGAAAGTTGAGCGTGGCTGCTCCTCAAGAATTGGAAAAGCTCCAACTGATTATCAAGCGTAACGCAACCGTATATGGCATGTACTACGTTGCCAAACTTAGCTCTGCTGAGGTAAACCACACGTTTTGTACCTATGCAAAAGCCGTGTATCAAGTGGCAGACGATAGACTGGTATGCATTGCAAAGCCTCTCATGAGTGACCGTTACCTAAAAGGTTCTGTTACGATGGCAATGATGAATGACAAACATCATTGGTTAACCATGATGGAGGCACCTACAAATGGCCGGTCTTAGCTGGAAACAGGTAATTAAAAAGCCAAGCGTTACAGACACACTGGTCGAGGAATTTGCGAAAGCCTGTGAAAAGCATGTGTGTCTGTATAGCGTATGCAAGGAAACACAGGGGACTGTAGTGTGTGCTATTAAAGACGGCTTCGTTTTGTTCAATACCGTTATTACCAAACAAGGTATCTGCCACACACGGATAATAAACAAAGACGGGTCTGTCAATAAAGTAACTACGACTAGCCCAGCGGCAACTTTGTTGGAGGTGCTAAATGCGTAAAATCTTTTCGGCTATCGCTGCTGTACCAGGCTGGCACCTGATACTGATTGCAGTAGTCGGCATGTTGATTTTAATTAGTACGCCCAAGGGTACGCCAGTGCCTGCCGACTACACAGCGGCTTCTATACGTGACACCATTGAAAGGCAAATGACAGAAGCTGATATCTGGTATGACAAGGTTTCGTGTGTGGAATCTACACCAGACATAAGTCCCAAGGTCATCCATTGTGCAATTAAAAGCAATGGGCGTGTGTTCCATGTCGCATGTGTTAACGTTCAATGCATGCTTGTCCCGAGGGAAAGTGATGCCTTCTAATCATGTTGCTCCTACGTCGATTTTTGGTGTAGGCACCGTCATTATAGGGAAAGTCGGACAATCACTGGATGGTTACTCAAATTTCCGTGTTGACCGTAAAACAGAATTTGGTAATCTCGCAAAGGGAATGCCACGTAAAGAGGCGTGCCTAGCTTACGAAAAACAGTTTAAAGAAAGCATGCAGGAACGTAGTTCTTTTTATAAACGCATGAGGGCATTACGTAGACAAGTACTAGCCGGTAATAACGTGATGCTGCAATGCCACTGCCAGTGTGCGTATAGCGGGCGTGGTAAGCAGTGCCATGCAGAAACAATCAAACACTATCTTATATATGGAGCGTAACATGCAAATCGATACTTCTAAAATTCTGTTGAACCACTATGAACAAACGCCGATGGACGTAGAAACGACTGCCATCCTGTTTTCTTTGTTGACTGACAAACTCGAAGTAACTCCTGAACTAGAAGCGGAACTTGCAACGGATATGGTATGGCGTATCTTGAATGCTCGGCTTCCTAACGCAGAAAAGTACGAACATTCCCTGCGAGTATTTGTAGGCATGCTTAGCGGAAATCCAGGCCACCTTGTTTTGTGGGCATACACACTACATAAGTTGGAAATCTTCACTCTTTCCAAGCTGTGTGAAGTATTTGCTTTAGGCTTTCCAAATAAAACGGAACTCACTAAAGCATGGGACGCACAGAAGATCGACGGCCGTAATTATCTTGATACTACCGATGCGTGGAGGTAGTAGAAATGAATAATGCAGTGACCTTTTCCAAGCCTAGCGGTTCTTACCCGGACAAAGAACTCATTCTGCGCTGGGTAATTGCACCAAACGTGAAAAGTGTTTCTTTGGCTGCGGACGGCACTTCTTTTTCGTCGGCTGCTGCACTGGACAGTAATGGAATTCCTTTCTTTGCCATTCTGTCTACTGTCACTAATCGCCTGTTCATTGATTCCGGTGTTAGTGCGTTTCAGAATCAGTTCAGCGCGGAAGACGCCACGACTGCCTTCTACAAACAGGTACTTACCACACTAGCAGGTGGGTACGATGGAATGATTGACTTTATCGGCAATCCTTCCGCTTTGAACGGGGAAGGCCCTACAGATATTGGAACCCGGCTAGTATCCTTGTGTACTCAAGCAGGTTTGTGGCTGAACAGGCTAGAACCAACACGGGAGGCCGTTAACGAAAGCCGATCCATTACCCTTTGTGTTTATGTAGATAACACAATACCAGTGGATACACTGGATGCGATTGCCGAAGCTTTCCACCGAGGCAAAAAGGTGTACATAATACCGGCGTCGAATTCGTTAGTCGCCATGCAATATCTGCTGGATGAAATAGGCATCAATGATGCAGAAGGGAACCGGGCTGTTCTTGTGGAAGGATACACACAACGTCTGCCAATCCCAGCGTCTGCCTTACAGCCACTGCCCGCCAGTTTTTTAATTGGCATTGAAGAGGATGACTTCATCACCCGTGGTGCAAACGAGGTCATTTTCAATATTGTAAATAGCTTGATATGGGAATCTGGAATTCCCCAACACGCAATAAAGTTAACAGAGGGGAAACACACACTAACAGTCATTGCTACATTAGACGACGGTAGCACTCAGCACTCTACCTACAATTACAACGTAGGTATTCCACACCAGTTCCGTACACTTGCTGTACGTGAGCATTCCAGCGCACCCCTCATTATCAATTTTGCTAAAGGTGGGTGGCACGTAGTAAAAGACAAAAAACTGATTCAAATGACACCGCGTAACACTCTCATGTGGGACGCAGAACAAGACAACTGGGTAAACGTTAAATAAGGAACAATCATGGCAATTAATCCTCTGCTACCTGCAACCCCCGTCAACCGTGAAGCTAGCGGCCTGATCGTCTTTAACCGGCAACGTGACCACGTGTTGCTAGTTACCTCTACCAAAGACCGGCAGTTGTGGGTGATTCCAAAGGGTGGTGTTGAGCCTAATCTTTCACGTGTGAAAAACGCAGAAAAAGAACTGGCGGAAGAGGCCGGTGTACTGGCACACCCGATGGAATCTATCTGTTTGACTATTGAGCGTACCCGGCCATGTGGTGGGAAACAACGGGAATATTATTTCCCTGCTGCTTTCCATGATTACACACGCTGGGACGAGTCGGCATTGCGTGCTCGCTGCTGGGTTAAGATTAGCGACCTGCCAGAGCAAAACATGCTTGACCCGCAACGCAAGGTAATTCTGGAATGTCACGCCATCATTGCAGAAAATAAATCTCGCTATTGGTGGAAGTAGCAATGAATCCATATTTACTCATTGCCATGGGTACCGTTAGTTTGTTTGCTATTTCCTCTTTGCGTGGCTTTCAGAACAAGAATGTCGCGCAGGGGCGCAAGAAACTGGCATTTTACACTGGTACTGTAATGAGTGCATGTGAGTTATTTGTCATATCTCTTATGACCACTTCCGTTTCCTATTGGTCGCTGCTTTGTGCAGTAGGGAGTGGCTTAGGCTGGGTAACTGGCATGTGGGTACATGAAAGAGTGGTGCGTAAACGTATACAGGAGGAAAAACGGCAGAAGAAAAGGAAACGTAAAAAGTCTATGCGTAAGGTTAGCCGCCATATAGTAGACAAACGCCTGCAACAACTGAACATTCTATAGAGGGAATTGTGTACATACGCGACGGCCCTTAGCAAACAAAATCAAATTTATTACCCTTCGCAGAGAGTGACGTATGAGAAGCAAATGTAGCTACATCCAGAAAGACATTAACGATAGTCGTATGCGCAAAATCTACAACAACTGGTCGGTTGTCTCCATGCATGTGCAACTATTGTGTTTGTTCAATCGCATACAGACCGAGTTTATCTATCTTGATGGCGTACGTATTTCGTATGACGTGCACTTTATGGATAGGCTAGGTACTGAACCTGCTACATTGTTTATCGAAAAGCAAGGTACGTCATTCTCTTTTTCCGTGAGGAATAATCGTACAGACAAGCTCTACCAATTCACCCGCCTGCCCTACGCTGTTCACTATGCCAAAAGCGTGGTTAACCAATGTCCGTACAAGTAAAGTTGCCACTACACGAATCTCTTCGTTCCTTTTATGCTGAACTGGCTACACGTAATCACCGATCCTTGACCGCGCAGATTCGGGTAGCTCTTCTGCTAAGTTTCCAGAAATATCCTACTATCCCTGCGATAGCGGTTACCTACCAGCACACGACTCACCAATTTGCAATAAATTTAGATAGTGATTTAGTAAACAAGATAAGAGCAGAAGGGCCTTTGGCAAGTAGTATCATACGTAGGCTTAGTTTGATGGTAAATCTTCTATGAAAAGACCAGAATTATTGCAGCAGCTACTACTGGAAGGCACCCTTACTGAAATGGGTAGCATTAGTGTCTACGCCTTTCCCGGTGTTCGGTTGCGAGTGGACGACGAAAAAAGCAAAGTGGTGGTTAGTACAAGAAGGCTTGACCTGAATACAGGGGCAGCCCCTTGGCGTACGGTGGCATCCTTGTCTTTTGCTATGTGTGACGACAAGACAGTTCACAACATCCATACCTTGCTTGCATTGGCTAAAGACGCGCATATACCAGATATACCAGAGGTCGAAGTTGTAGACTACAATAAGACGCTGGTATGTGCTTATCGATTAGACATAATAGGCACGTCACGCTATGTCTATGCTTTGCTAGAAAACCAACCAGACGCATACAGGTGGCCGATTAAACCGGAGCACATCGCACCAGATATTAAACTGTATTTGGTGCGGTACAAAGTACGCACAGAAGAACGTGTATCCCATCCCTGTGTGCCTAGTCATATTTTGAACAAGGTGCACGTCAAAGCAATATATCCAGTAAAAACGCAGGAGTTTATTCATGTCGTCCACCGATAATCTCTATGAAGATGATGCATTCCAGCGTACCACGTACAAGCAGTGCATTGATCTACTAAATAAGTACAACATACGTGCAAAACGTATCAGGGCTAAAGCTGGTAGTGACATCATACTGATGACAAAAGCTTTCACCATAAAAATAAGCAAGAGCCACTGGCTGATTGACTACAGGCACGTGGAACTCACCACGCGCCATTTTACAACCGTGAATACCCATAGTGTACGCACTTCCCAGTTTAAAACGCTTGAGCTGATGCTTGAACGTACCTGTACATTTGACCTACAGTTAGAAAGCGAAGTGGTGACTGTAAAGAATCACCACCCCTTGTTCAAAGTGGGATTTACGGCAGATATGTACCCTGTATGGTTACGTAGCATACCAATTGCTGGCCGTAAAAATGCGTCTATCTACCTCCCAGTAGCGCAGGAAAATAACAAGCTCAACACAGAGGTACGCATTTACAGCCGCGCTCAAATAGAACGTGGGGAATGCCAGCTAGCTAACCCGAGTAACAAATTCATATCCATAACAATCAATAAAGTCGAACGTGTTTATGCAGATCCTAGTCAAGCGGAATTTCTGAACACCTTAAATAAGGTGGCTGTTCGTTACGACCAAATGGTTTCGAGAAGAGAATTCCTTGTTGTCGGCTACAGTGACGCTTCCGCAGACTGTTTGATAGAAATAGATTCGTTGACCAGCGAAGACAAATCTGTACTTCGTGTATCTTTGTTTAGTCAGGAGTAACCAAATGAGTTTGTGCTTCGTGGTAATTAACTATGAACCCAACAAAATTTCCAACGAGGAAACTGTTGCATTTTGTAGTGAATTCGACGTTATTGTGCAGGAGTTGGCTAGTGGCGCCCACCCTATGCTCAATGGTAGCATTGAGAACATTAGCTACCCTACTGAAACTCCTACCTACGCCACTATATACAGGATGTTGGACGATACCTATACATCCAACGAATTACTGATATTCATCGAAAGCACCGAGGTATCCTTGCGACCGAATGACGAATTAATAGAACAGTTCACTGCTAGTACAAGGCTGGCAGCACAGATTGATATGTCTCTATTTGACGCCACATGTATAGACACGGAATTCTTTAATACTCGTCAGAAGGCTGCTGAGAATTTCGAAATTGGTATCTGTGTAGGTGATCGTATCTATACATTAATTCGTCTTCCGGCTGGCAAAGAAATGAATGAGTATGTGTCGCAGGCTACAAGACGGCGGATGTCCCTGTTAGACATACACTATCAACATAGCATTAAAGTGGAAGATTCTGTATGACAAAACCAGCACATACAAGCAGGCTGCCTACATATGATAGGATGGCCGTCTACCAACAGATTACGGATCAGCTATTACTACACGGAATCAGGGGCATCGTTCAAGTCGTGTCAATCGCGGGTGAATCCGTTGTAGTTATAACGACTATTGCATTTACCATAACTTTACACAATACCCATTGGAAAATTGAATATAACGAAGTTGTTTTATCCAATGGGAATGCTAAGGTGAAACCGTACAGGGTGACGAGCGGCTTCCCTGTCGCTATCACTCGCTGTATCATCGGTCACCTTGCTGGATTTAACCTGCCCCTGTTAGATAACACAATTACGGCAAAGTCGCCTGTCAAGTCACCCGTTAAAATCGGGTTCACTAAAGACATGTGCCCGGTCGGACTGCGCAGTACGTCGTTCGGGTATGAAGTATTCCAACCGAACAACAATAACGTATCTGTATTGTTTGTTTTCCAATAAAGAACCCTAAGTAAAGAACCCTAAGTACAGGAGTTTATGATGCACAAAGCCAAATCTACTACAGACAGTTTGTTTGAATCCTTTACCCCGGATATGCAGCAAAAGTACAACAAGTACATGAGTCTGTTTCAGAAATACAATATCTACGTAGTGCCTCGTTATGTAGTGCGTAAAGACAAACCTGTTTACGTGGTGTTGTCTTCTCTGTTTAACGTAGTGATACGGCATAATATGTGCAACATCAGTTACAAGGAACTGACGGGTAATCAGTTGTTCCGTGACGACATTACCAAACGTAATGTGAACGTAGAGGTAAATGTCAAAGGTGTGGAAGACGACAGTGTATTGATTGCTATGCTGGATAAGCTAAGCTCACTGGTTCCTCTGGAATTACCAGACGGTGAGCAGGTCACCATCCACCAAAAACCGCATCCTGATTTTCGTGTAGGTTTTTCCAAAGCATTATCCCCAGTATGGCTACGCCGTATCCCAGTGGCAGGTAAACAGGCTCCTATATACCTGCCAGTGCCTCGTTTGAAAAATGCTCTCGTTGAGGAAGTGAACATTTATGATCACACTCAAATCGGACAGGGTGTTTGTCAACTCGCCAATGCTACCAATCGTTTCCTCGCTCTACCAATCACTCGCGTTACCAGAACGTATGCGTTTGAAGCAGCAAAAGGAATACTGCAATCCCTGAAAAATGTAAACATCAATTATACGGACAAAGTGGTCGAGCGTGACTACCTAATCGTCTCGTACCGCGATGACTTATTCATTGACATAGGGGATACACATGAAACAGAAGAAAAAGGAACTACTTTTCAATAGCCAAATAAACCCTATCCTGAGTGCTTTTTGGCCTTCTCCGTTCATGCACAAAAGCAAGATGTACAGAAGCATCGAAGCTTATTACCAGTACCACAAGCTGGCGAAGTCTGAACAGAGCCTAAAGGTGAAAATCCTTAACAGCCTTGACCCATACAAGGTTAAGTACTTCGGCAGCACAAAGGCTGGTGGTAAGGTAAGAAAAGATCATGACGTGAAAAAGCTTGTGATAATGCGTACCGCCATTCGTGAGTCATTCGCTCAGAATCCGTTACGCATGCAGGCTTTGCTGGCAACACATCCATACACTCTAGTGCACCTGTCGGAAGAGCGTGAGGGATACTGGGGGAAAAACAGGGAAGGCAAGGGCCGAAATCAGTTTGGTATTCTGCTGATGGAGTACCGTGACAACATTATTGCAAAAGGTAAAGAGGGCACTACGTGGACACTCAAGAAACAACAACCGTGGGAAATACAGTGGGAAGTATGACCTCCGTAACTAGCGTAGCTTCCGCGCTTGGATTCATCCTACAAACCAATTTACAAGTACAAATTCCGTTGCTCAATACAATAGTAAGTGCAGATAGCCCAGCGGAGCTAGACAAACGGCTGCAACCTTTGCTTTCCAAGCTAGTTGTTCAGTTGCTCGGTGACAAAGCTTACGTTAATTGTAAGTTCCTGTTAGTGACGGTGACTGATCCAATTCCGCAACTTAGCCATGTACTTGAGTCAAGTGAGTGCGGCCTGTATACATACAAGGTAGACGCAGCGACCTTCTGGAACCTACAAAATAACTAAAGGAAAACAAATGAAAACCACAGTTAAGTTGAGCCGTACTCTGGTGGAATGGTTAAAAGATCAAGCCGGTTTACGTGAGGCCAGCGTCGCTAAATATGTGGACTACTTAGTGGGCAAAGCGATTGAAGAAAAAATTGATGTGTGGGAACATGTCACCCCAGTAGAGTTGCGTAAAAAGGATGACTCTGTTACGTTTTCCTTGCGTATCCATGATGTACCAAATAATCTAATGGCCGGGCGCACGCTGGCAAGTTTTATCCGTTACATTATTGTACGTGCTTACATGAAAAGTAGGGAAGCATCAGTACGTGTCAACTATATGATCCTACATCCAGCAGGGAAAGAACCGAGTGCATTGCTGTTTACCAGTTATAGCAGCATTGCATTACTAGATAGCCAAATCTTGGATACTGTAGTTGCTGGTGGACATGCAACATTTACACAGGGTACTGTGATATGCCAAGGTAGCCTACTATTAAACAAGGAGATTGTTGCTTGTCGTGGGCTAGAGGATGAAGAAATCATAAACGCTCATAGCAAATTCAGACGTAATGTTGGCAGCTTGTACCGTTATTCACATGAACTTCCCGACCTGCCACAATCACAATAAGGTGTCGTATGCTTACAAAGAAACAAAAGGCTGCTAAGAAACGGGCAGCACAGGAAGAAAACCATAAACGTGACAAGCTGGTAGCCTACATAAACTCATTGTCTGGCACCAGTAGAAGTCAGGCTAAGCGCAACCTACTAGCTTTTACATATGGAACAGTACGTGACGATTCACGATCTGCTTACGTCGTTGGTCTAACTGCACCTGAACAACCCACAACATTTGAACCAGAAGGAAGAGAAGAACATGAACGAATTGCCAGAGAAGAACTCCGAGCCAAGCAAGGAAGAATCGCGCAAGTATACAACAAAGGGAACTATCAACTTCTTTCGGAAGCGGAGTACAAAGAATATACAGGAAAGCAACTTGGGAACCGCAGGTAACATGCGTACACTTGTAGTTACCGTAGTGGCTTTTGCCCTTTCGATGTTTTTCTTTATTTTCCTTTCTGTAGACTATGTTACTTCCCAATTTGTACAGAAGCGCGTGGTAGATTCCCGCCCCTGTTACGTTAACATAGGTGATACACGTATACGTGGGAATCGTACCTACACATACACGTACTATTCCTTGTTTGGGGTGCGTGTCATACGGGAAAATACCATTGAAGAAAAAACAATGTTGTACCCCAAGGACATTGAGCTTCTGCTGATTTTGCGGGACGACGACGGGGAATATTCGTCTGCTGTGATTGATAGCAAACGTGGAGCCTACGAATTGCCCTATGCAGCCCATTACCTATTCACACGTGGTAGTGATGTAGCGAGTGTGGATTATCGTTCAGTTTGTTATTGAGGTGTCTATGTCTGTCCCAACACTCTACGCATTGGCGTATGGGAATAACGCAACCTTGCCATTTGAGCAATTCCCCTTTGATGGCGGTGTTTTAATTGCGTATGCACCGAAGTTCTCCAGTAGCAACATTGACATTCTGGCAAAGATAGCTGAGGTCTGCTTTAAACACAAACTGGTTTATATGCTACACCCATATGAGGGTAGCCTCCCCGAAGAATTTTGGAAGGACACCTACAAAAACAAAGAAAATATTTATGTACTGTGCCCTGATGGGTCGTATGGGCGTTCACTTAGTAAGGATGCTGCTGAGGCAGGATTTAAAATTGCCGAAACCACGGGTTACCTTACCATACTGGACACATTCTTAAATAAACGTCCATACAAAGAAAACGTTACCTTCTATGAAGATGGACTTCCTCCAGCCTTGGCTGTATCGTTAACCCCTACAATAGATCCTGCACATGTACCATTGGTTGAGGCGTTCCAGAGCTATAACAAGTGGGCCATAGGTACGAACAACAACACGTTGGAAATACGAAGTGCTAACGTAGGAGTTATAAAAAAGGAGAAGGGTTGGCTACGCTATGAAATTGATACGGTGCAGGAACAGGAAACGCCTGTACTATCTGGTTTTGTTTCTTTAGTGAAGGAAGAAAAATGATGCAGAGTAAAGTTTTGGAATACCAAATATACAAAATGCTGCAATTGTCCATACAAAGAGGCATGAAAGCGAAGGACAGTCCTGTACAGCGCTCCCGTGTACTGCGCACTGTTATGTCGGAGTCTATAGAATCGATCCTTGTAAATATCAAGGATATGATGGGTATGCGTGAAGACCCGGATACTGGGTACCCATTGTCCACTACTTTCTATCAGGGATTGTGCAAATGGATGACGGCATACACCATTAAAACAATGCTGAGTAGAGAAACCCCAAGCAAAAAATTTATCGTCTCTTACAAAGAGATTAAACGTGATACCTTTCAAAAAGCGACGGAACACATACGTTGTGTAGAAATCAACATTTCCGTAACACAATGGGTAAAAGACGATCCACAGCTATATCCTTGCTGGGTTAAGTCTGCCATAGAAAGCCATATGTACGGGGCAAGTGTATTTGGTTATTATGATCTGGAGTATGTAGAGGATGATACAGGTGAATAACATTCAACACACAAACATAGTAACTCTGCATTCCTTTGACGAGATATTGGAGACGTGGGCAAACTACGTGCTTAAAAAGCAATGGGAATTCCCATTGTTTTGTTTAGAAACCGATTTACATGACTGGCTCGCTGCATTTACACCACTGGCAAAAGAGGTAGAAGCTTGTGGTGGTACATGTGAATATCGAAAAACAGAATGTAACAATCTTTGGATACGTATTCGTTTACCCGAAGACTGCATAGCCAGTATATATGCTGCTTGTAAAGGTTTGAGCTAGACTAATTTATAAGTAGTATCACTAATTGGGAAGAACTGTTATGTTGATTGCTCTGAGTACTTCTGCAATGCCTGTCCGTAAACAATCTGGTTGTATTCCCTATAAAGATGTTGACGGTGTTCGCTACGTGCTTTTGGTGAAAAAACTAAAAAAGGATAGTTGGTGGGGATTCACGAAAGGCGGGCAGGAATCGCATTTGAGTCCGCGAGACAATGCAGCAAAAGAGTGCTATGAAGAGGCAGGAGTTACAGGAACAGTTACCAAGCGAATTGGTAAGTTTGAGTACATCAAAGATCGAATGCGTCAAGTGGTAAAAATGTATGCCATGGAGTACCACACTGAATTAGAAGCATGGCCGGAAAAAAACTCACGTAAGCGCAAATGGTTTAGCCTAAATGCAGCCCGTGACAAGCTCAGTCGTGAACACCATCCTTTGTTGGATGAGATCCGAAAACTTCCACCTCTGTAACTAAACTAAAAGGCGTCCTCTGTGACGCCTTTTTGCATTGTGGAGAATAACATGTATAAAAACCTAGGTAATATAGTTTTACGTGACGGTGAAAAGGACTACGCACACAGCGGACAACGGCCTAAGTCCTCTATCGCATTACGTGATCCTTCTGATATATGGGAAGCAATCGACCACGAATTGCCACCAGAGTTTAACTTCACTGCAAGGGCAATTGCACTACCCGCCGCAGCACAAGGGGCTGCAAATGCATACAATCGTGTAGAATCCCGTAGACCAGATCGTGACATAGCGATTGTACCAAATACTGCCGGTACAGTTTATTTTGTTGACTACCGAAATGGCACACTTATAAATACAATCACTGGGACTCAAACGGGCCTTGGCAACGTTGAACGAATCCCCAACGTAACAACATATTATGGTAGTAGTGCGTCATTAACGCAAGGGGCTGGGAACAACCCCGCACTAGTTTACTCTAATGGTGTAAGTGTACTAGCAGTTGTAGACAGCCCAGTCAATCGTGCGGCTGCCTTGAATGTAAACATTACTACAAGAACGAAAACTGTTATTAAACAAAGTGCAGCAGGAGCTGTGACCCAGTTTAATTTTACTGTACCGGAAGGTACGTGGGCTGCGAGTGTTACTACCTACTATGTAGACTATTATACATTTTTGTTTTCCTATCAAATTTCTGCCGACGAGGTTGCGTGGTATCGAGTAGACGGAAACACTAGTAACGCACCTGTATTCATTGGTAACTTACCTATATCGTATGGTAGGACAGTATATGGTGTGTTCAGTAATCTCTTGATACTTGCTAGCGGAAGTACCCTAACCTTTTTAAGGTACTCGGATTTATTGCTACTGAAACAAGCAGACCTTTCAGGTAGCTACTCTACCATATGTGGAGCAAATGCTAGTATACATGATTTAGGTGATGGATACTACTTGCTGGCTGCTTTATTCAACCGTAGATTCTTTGCGAAATATAAAGTTAGATACCCGACCACTACGCATGAATACATGTTATACGCAGACTACCTATTCAAATGTATTGCGGCCAGTAAAAGTACAGCATACCAAACGTCTGGATCTATACCAGCATACAGGTGGAATGGTAAATTTTATGAGGTATGTAGAGGGGCGTCGAACAGTTTATCTCTCTACATACATATACAAGAATTCACAATCACATAGCAAAAAACCCGGAATCCTTAATGGAAACCGGGTTTTTCTATTTGTGCTTTAAGTTGCTCAGGTGACCAACCTCGCCGTTGTGCAATTAGCTGTAGTGATTTACTTTGGGCAAACACCAGATTAAATCTATCCTTAACTATTTCCAGTGCCAGTTCAGCGCATAGTGTGTCTGTATTCCCTAGCACGTAGCTTTCTAACACCTTTACTTGCTTGCACATGTTCATATGCACTGCATCGTCATATGTCCTGTACCACCAGCGAGGCATAAACTCGGTAGATAGTGCACCAACAGAATGCACTTGACTAACGTATGGAGCTACCAACACACAACGTTTGTCAAATTTAATTCCGTCACAAAGCTCAAGGATCACTTCGTTTGTTGGTATGTGCACGTAGTTAAACGTACCACGTACAATATTCTGTTCGAAGTTGCTATGGTCTAGTGATAATTCTAAACACCCGTCACCATTCAATATCCGCAACGCCTGCTCATACGACACTGATATGTCCATGGGTTCCCCTATAGAATTAACTGCCTATTTCCTTGATCCACATAGGAAACAAATACGTGGCTATCATGCCGTTGCAGCACGTCAAATTTCATATTGGCTAACGTATCAAACAAAAGGTCACTATTCGCCAGTACTACAGCTTGTCCAGTTGTGTGCTGGGCCTCAGCTAGATATAGTGCCCATACAGCATTGCTCGGTAGTTTGCCATTCCCCCTGCACCATTCACCAAATCGATGGGCACTATAAAATCTCTCTAGTGCGTCACACCGATACCAACTAAGAATCCGTACAGGTACATCGCTATCTACCAAAACATCCAGCACATTGTTGGCCAGGTCAGCAGCGTAGCGTATAGCATTCTGCGGCATAGCGTTATTGATTTTTTGCTCAATTGCCAGCAGGTCAATCTCGGCATCTTGTTGTGTGAAATGCTTAGATATTTTCACAGTGCGAGTCCTATTGCAAATAGTTGCCAGATAAACTTTTCAATCTTGAGGTTGAATTCTGTAGCTTTGTGGGCATCTTTTTCATCCTGTAATTGCTGCTGCAATACAAGGGAGCGATACTCCACAAGCTTTGTTAAGTCCACCAAATAGTTGTGCTGGTCTATCACACGATTGTGAGCGTCCAACAACTTACGCATATCTTCAAGGTTCGCTTCTGCCTGATATGCGTAGTTGTTAAGAGCATTCATGCCTTCTAAAGTAAATACAGCTTTGTCATCTACTTTAGTGGCCTTTGGTATGGTGGGCAGCGTCGCATGATACGTAAAGTTTTCCAGCTTCTTTAACGGCAGCGTCGGCAGCGTCTCTTGTTTCTGTGTCTGTGCGCACCCCGTCAACGTCAACACTATTAGCAGCAGAGATAGACGCTTCATATTGATTCCCCTCAATCCTTTCTAGTGCGGTTCTTACAGCAGCAGGTAACGGTGGCTTATTCAGCATTGCGTCTGCGGCTATACCAATTGCAAAGTAAGTTGCCTTACCCACGCCGGGTTCTATAATAATTGTTGTTATGTATGCTGCAATAGCACCAGCCAGACAGGCTAACGTGCCAGATATGCTATTCTTCCAGTAAGAGAGAAGTTTCACTCCCTCACGTTTGCATTTCCATAGCCAGTTTACAGCTACACCTGCTAATGTACACAGGAAATAACCAAACGCTGTGTCTAGCGGTACTTCAATTAACTGGGCAATGCTACCCATCACAAATTCCATACGTCACCGCCTGTTCCATTTATCTATTGCTTCGTCTATGTCTGTAGATTCCGTTGGTTTTTCATGTTTACCAATGCTGTCGTGTATTTCTTTTATTTGTTCTGCATTTTCTGTGTAGTGCTGGTCTACGTCTACTGGAGGTGTAGCGGAAGACTTATTACGTTTCCAATCCAGTATACCCACACAGAAAGCAGCAAATGCCAGCAAGAAAGGCCATATCGTTTCGAAGAGTTCCATTAGTTTGAGTCCGTAACAAAGAATGCTTCATTGCCCCGTTTTGGGCCTTCTTGTAGCTCATGTTCCGAATCAATACTGTCTTGGCGCTTGAGGAATTTACGGCGGTTAAGTCGTTGCATATCACGAATAACCACTTTGTTTTTTACAGGTTTACTGCCTAGCATTACTAACATGTGTATCTCCTGCAAAAGTGGGCGTCCTTGCCCTTACATCCTTACCTATCCATTATTCCGGCAGTTTACCGAGGCCAGCCAGCGCAACGGTGATGTTAGCGGCAGTAGCCAGAGTGACAACCAAGGAATTCTCATCCGTGAACACTACGCTATCTGGAATGATAAGCGAATCGTCGGCAGCATCCACTACTACAACGTTCAGGTACTTAGTACCAAAGTTGTGAGTAATGGTATGTGTGGTGGCAGCCGTTTCCGTAGTAATGTTAAGGAACGAACTAATCAGACGAGCATGCACACGGCCTACAGAGGCAACGGTAGCCAAGTCTTCCAGATCCGCAGTGGTAACGAAATCTTCCAGATCGGCAGCACGTGCAATTGTGTTATCGATAATGAGTTCACCATCAACAAACGCCAAACCACTGGCGTCACCAACTACTACGTTTACAGTATCACCATCTTTTTCCAGACCAGCACCCGGAGTAAATCCGCTCACACCGCCGAATTCAGACCAAGTGGTGCCATCCCAGCGCAGGAATACAGATTGATCACGATCCCAAACCAGAGCACCAGGGCCTGCTTCGGTAACGTCATATTCCAGTGTAAAGTTTTCACCGTCATATTTAACGATGTCATTTACCTGTGCACCAGTATCAGCAAAAGTACCAACGATATAACGAGCACCTTCCACAGGAGTAGCGCCATCGTTCAGGATTGCTTCCACGTCAGCCTGATAATCCAGACCGGCCAGTGCACGATCAATGTCCACTTTCCGAGCAACGTCGGTGGCTTCGGTCGGTGCGCCAACATTGGTAATACGGAAAGTAGCTGCATCCAGATTCTGTTCCAGTGCAGTCAGCGGGCCTACCGGAATGCTTTGCTCACCAGCAGCAGTAGCCAGTTGCAGTTTGCCTTCTCGTACATACAGGAAAGATTCCGTTCCGGTGGGGGTAGGGGCAGCGGAACGAGTTTCCAGTTTCAGGTCTTGGACAACACCAACAACCAACAAGTTACCATTAATTTTCATCTTCTTTCTCTCCGTTTATTTACGCCGGTTTATTCTGAATATCTATGATATCAGCATATGCAGAACATTTTCTCAGAAGGGACGCCAGCGGTTCGTCTCCCTCTACTACACCATTGAATGTAGCAATCAATGACGAGTGATTCTGTATGAGTAATGGGAACTTAGAGTCCAAGTGTTCCGCATATATACCTAACCTATGCAACGGTAAAAATTCCCGTGTATTTTTGTAGTGGTCTAATGTAAAATTATCCACATACAAAAGTAACTTACTGCAATTGCTTCTGTTTGTAGAACATTGCTGCCGAACAAGGTCACCTCCTAGCATGCAGTCTATTTCATATAACTCATACAGCACTGTTTGTAGAATAGACCCTAGCCCAGCAACAATTAACGGGTATGATTCAATAGGTGGCTTTTCTCCAAGCCCTCTAATGATGGTTCTAAATGCTTCCCGTGTGTAGGCATTCACTACATGCCACAATCGTATAAAGTCTTCCCCAAAGATATCAGGGTGCTGCTTGAATGTGCGAATGTGATACTCATGAATCTCTGTGTCGTCTTCCAGTATTTCCTTGACTGGCACCTCTTCCTTGTTAAGCATCAGAGTTTCTACTCGCAAAATCCAGTACGAGTAGGAATTATACAACAGTAGCAAAGTCTCCCTTGCTACTTGGCTGAACTGGTTACGCTCCACTACCAATTCATTCAGTATGTATGATTTTGCACTATAAAAATGCTCAATTGACTTTGCGCTAACCGACCGAAAACGTATGTTGTTTTGGACGAATATCATAGCATATTGCCCTGTTGTATGCCTTAGACACCACGTGGTGTCTGCCTGGCCTGTGCGGTTAATCCTAAGATAATTCCAGTAGCATGACTTTGTTTGTCGCCTAGGTCGGCTACGTTAACCAATAGTCTTTCTGTATTACGTTCAATCATTGCCAACTGGTTGTTTATCTCGTTAATATCACGTGTAGTTATTGCAGGGTCTTTACGTAAAGATTCTACGCTGGTGCGGATGCTCTCTACAAAGGCCCGTTGTTCTGCCAACAAACTTTCATGTGTTGGGGTTCTTACAAGTTTCCTGATCTCTTCCAGCTTGGTAAGTACAGACTCTAAGGTTTCGCCTTCTGTACTATTTATTCTTTCTCTTAATTCCCGATTATCTTTGCGCAAGGCTTTTAATTCGTCTTGCATGGGGAACACAAAAAACCAGTACCCAGCACCTAAAGCAAGAGCTATGGCTATAGCTACCACGGTAGGCACAGGGCTGGACAATATTGTTTCAATCGCTCCCATTTGAGCACCTGTCCTTTGTTGGCGTGAACGTTATGGTTTTAGCGCCCCAGTGGTTTTCCTTCACTTCTATAATTGTTATGCGTGGCTTTTGTGTTGTGCACCTATAGCCATCTTGTTCTTGCATACAGACTGTAGTAAGACACTCATAGTACTCTATGTTGGTGGGACGGTCGTTGCCCCATGAATACATAAAGAACATAAACACTAAACCACACAGTAGGCATAGTAAAACAGCTCTACTTATCCGGGTGTGCGTTGGTGTTGACATGGTGGAAGTTTCCTTGTCGTGTTTTATACACTTCAAGTTGGTTTAACTGCTTTAGTCTACCTAGGTTTGCACACATGTACTCCCCCATAACAGATAATGCAGCTTTGTGCATAGGGTAGCACTGGCCTACCTCTACGTGCTTTTTGTTCACACGTACTATGATGTTCTCTATTTCTGTGTAGAACAGGCGTGTGTTCCATGTAGACCAGAGCGTAAAGGTATTTATGAATAGGTAGCCCGTAGGCTTACTGTTCAGGGAAAGCAACGTTTTATTTAGTTGTTGCTCGTCATGCACGATATACGTTTTTGCAATTTGGTAAACCGAGTTTAATTCATGCTGCCGCTGTTGTGCTAACCGGGAACCATCAGTCAACATGTAAATGGGTTTGTCTTCTAATGCCAGCAGCGTAGTTGGTAACTCTTGTGGAAACGTATCGTATGTGTATAAATGCGTGCCTTCCTCATGCCCGTAGATATCAGCGTAGTGGGCCGACCTATCAGCATAGGTAAATGCAGAGAAGAACACAAGGGCACAAAAACTTATCATTTTCATACGTTTAAATTATCCAATTTGTACAAGATACAAACGATTTCCTTTTTGATATACGATATTATTGTTAGGGCCTTTAGACGTAGTAAAGGCTTCTGCGGGCAGTATTGATGTTGGTACAGTCTCTGCCTTATCTAAGCACTGTGCCACGTATCTAGCGTAATCTTTACCATTACTAGCGGTTAGCTGTTCGGAAGGTGGGGCTACTTTTGCTATTTGGTTTATAGAGGATTCACGAAATGGACAATAGTAGAAATTGCCAAATCGTAGTGCCTTTGTTCCTGCTTGGGTAGATATGCGTTTATCGGTTTCCCAGTCATATACATGTATAAATGTATTATCTTCCAGTACATAAAAACGAAGTAACCCGGTGGCCATGTAAATGATAAGGTTATCGACACACATGGTTAGTGCATGACCGCTCATCGGAGTAGCTACGACGTTTGTCAATGTTTTTGCTTGTATGTCAAACTTTCTTAAATGGGTGCTATCTAAAAATAAACCATTCCCAAGATAAACAGTATATAAAGAAAACCAAGCACCTTCCACTGAAGCTAATCCACCACCTACATTATATGAAGTATAAAATACAATAGTGGTTGGCGTTACCCGTGCAAGAATTCCATTTTCAATAGCGTAACATGAGTTGAAACCTAATGGCGAACTACCTTGGTATTTTACGGTGGCTGTTGTACCAGTCACGTGAGATAGCTGGGAGGGAAAGCCAGACGTTATAATGGATGCATAGTAGCTGACCAAAGCATACGGTGCAGAAGAAAAGGCGCAAAACGCATAAGAAGTAGGAGACACATAATTAACGTTTGGTATAGTGACAGCCGAGGCAGCTACCGTGTAAGGAGGTACAAGTTGAACCCTGCGCAGCCTACTCATACTAGAATTGCTGCTATTTACCTGTTCCACCACGTAGGCAAAGTTATTCCCATTACAATCAAAACAGTAAGAAACGAAGTTGTTATTTATACTACCTACCACAAAGGATCTTTCTAGTGTAGGTAGTTTACTCCATACTGGTGGATCTGGTATCGGATTTTCCCAAATATCCGTCCTATCCCTTAGTGCAAGGAAAGAGGCTGGGCGGCGACCACTGTATGCTTTTTCTTCTCCCCCCCCCCGAATATAAAACTACGTTACCTAGATTTTTAAACATTTTATTTCCTTTTCATTTACTGCGGTAAGGCAGGCGGATGTATACCTTCTTTAACCAAAATTCTGTCTACACAACACACATAGTTACCAGCACGAATAGTAAAGTTGAATGGAGCGTCACCAGTTACAGGTAAATACTCCCAAGCTAGACTAGCAAATGGTTTACCATTTACATAAATACGCAGGATAAGCCCATCATAAGTAAACACCCAGTGGTACCAACCAGAGGTACTGGCAGGCATAGTGGGTCGTGGTAACCTTGCTACCGGGTTAGCTGCATTATTCCATATTGCAAATTGAGACGGATCAGTATCCCATATACCAAAAACAAATCGATTGGTTAGTGATGACCCAAAGCCTATAGCAAAGTTATGTGTTGCTGCACTCATGTATAAGCTGGCAGTCAAGTTATTTTGGCTAACACGTGTATTACTATTTAAGACAGTTGCAGGTGTACCCTGCTTTGCCATAATAGAGGATCTATATATCTCACGTGTGGCCTGTAGCACGGTGCCACTAAACGATATAGGATTACCAAGCTTATCTACTAATGTTGCAAGGCACGTACTATCTACAGCGATTGCAGCGTCGTCATACCACGGAACACTGGGCCGGTCGATTGTAAACTTGTGTATAGTGCCGTTTAAACTCCATGTAGCTCCACCAACTCGTCGTCCTATCAATAGATCACCGGCATATTTATCCAAAAATCTTTGTGGATACATGTCTAAGTGAAGCTGTTCACCGTTAGCAGTTACCAAAAACATACCATTTTTCCGAACAAACCGTAACAACACTCGTTGCCCGGTTGGGAAATTGTACGGAATATACCTGTTCAAATCGTTGTTACTATACGCATTTATGAACCACAACTGATTCGTCAGAATGCAAATTTCTAAATTCAGTTGGTTTTCCGATGCAGCAGGGCCAGCAAACGCACACCAGAACACTAATGGTGCCATCGGGGTTCCTGCCGCTGTCTGTATAGACAGAAGAGTAACGTCTATTTCTATTTCGAAATCGTCTACGTCCAGTACAAATTCTTCTTCGTGGGCAATTGTAACGTAACTGTTGCCACCTGCGAAACCCAAACCGTTGGAAGATTCTGTAATACCAGTCAGTGTCACTTCTGGATCTATCCGGCTATCTTCTTTGTTAAGCAAGTTAAACAAGACTTTCTTAACTACTACGTGGCGAGGCAACCCTTCTATAACGTTCCCTTCATCATCAAACACACTAAAATCATTCTGCTTAAACGGATGCAGGAAAGCGGTTGGGCCTTCATACCGCTTTATGTAGGATTGCTGCTTGTATCCACGTGTGTAAACACTCTCTTCGTCGTAAATAGCGAAAATGGAATTTGCACAACATACACCAATAGGAGTAGCTACAGGACTAGTTGTTGCCGAGTTGCCGATAGGAGCACTCACACTGATATTCGTCCCGTCTACAACAACCAAAATTCCGTTGTTTGATACGTCAAACATATCAGACGAATTTGTATAAGTACGGGTCGTATTTTTGTACAGATCACGAATTGTGTACACGCCCGCTGTTTTCGTTACCAGAAATTGCCCGTTCTGCGATAGACCTAGCAAGGTTGTGGTTACACTAATGGTCTGATACGGCGTGATATCCATATCTTTTTTATGTAGTGTAACGATCCCATTTTCGTAAAGGGCGAACTCTTTTTCGGAATGTGCAATTAAGGAATACTGAATTGGTATAGTCTTGAGTAGCTTCATACAGAGATTACCAATGTTCCTAGTTTAGGTGGGGATACTCCGTCTTCTGAGTAAAGGCCCGGATATATCACTTTGGTGTCTGTAGCAAACGGGCGGAGTAATGGATTCACAGGGTCTACTGCATATAAGTCAATGTCAATAGTATCCCGTGCAATCACACTAGTATGACTCATTCTCCACACATTAAGTGCCATTTTAGAAGAAGGTATAGTGAATGTGACTGGTGGGACACCAGAGAAACCGTTAGCCATTATGGAAAAACCATGTGGTGTATTGAATGTAACGTAGCTTACCGAACGTGTTAGTAATCCAAATCTATACATATAGTTTTGGCTAGTGCACACGCCAACACCAAATGACCATGGGTTGCCCAATAATTTTTCTGCTAGTATCATATCTGTAAAATCTTGGTAAGCTCCGTTACCTCCACCTGTGGATGAGTCTTTTAGCAAACGAAATGCATGGTAGGCAGTACTAGATATGGGCACCATATCTCCAAGATAATAAGATAGGTTTGGTACTCCACTGCTGTTGTGCGGTACCCCCGCTACAGAAAACATAAAGGTTGTTATTTCCCCAGCTACCTCTGGGGATTTTCTTTCAACTTTTTGTGTACTACTACCAATATACCTTATCAAAAGATGGTCTGTTTCTTCAAATCCATGTAATAGATTACTACCACCTCCTGCATCAAACAGATAACGTTCCTCTGTTAGAGAAAGGGCTAACGTAAAAACCCTACTTTCTACAAACCTAAATTCTTCCGTGTCAATTGCTTGGTTTGTGCCAAAAACCTCTATGATGTCACCCTTTCTGGATAACAATAGTCCACATACAGGATGCATAACTACGGATGGGTCAAGGAAGCTAGCTTGCTCTACAAACTCACCGTTTTCTGTATAAGCAAACAAAACAAATTTAATAGGCTGTAGTCCCGCTGAGCACATACGCCGCGAAAAACCATCTGTAGTATATTGCCCGTTATAAGATAAAGGGGCAGGCACATGGTGTGTTGGAAAGGCAACAAGTACACAAGGCAATCCATTGATAACACCAACGTCTGCTATAGCTGGTCTACTTAATACACCTCTACCTAGTTCACTATACTGGTCAAAACTAGACCATGGCTCTACAGTAAAAGACCCAACATAATAAGGTTCCCCGTACTGATTATTCTCATAGTCAACATACTGTATAAGAAGATCCTTTTCTACCGTAGTTGTTACCAATGCGTAACCCGCACCAAACTTACAGTAGGTGAAACAGTACGGGCTATGTACAATCCCTTCTGTCGGTACATAGGAAAAGGCCATTTTATGTTTCCTGTTTTAAATATTGGGTAGTAGGCGGCATTACAGAATGCACTTTCTGCACAGTGGCGTTACCTAACCACGGTACTTGAGGCCACACAACTTCTTCCTCTTCTGTAACGTACCCATAAATTTCCATAGTTTCCAGTGTCTGTGCATGAATTGTAGGTAGTTTGTAATCATAATGAACACGTAGTGCTATATCATCCGATGAATCTGCACTTAGTACATGCTCATTGCGTGACCACCTAGGCATGGACATAACTTCTATCTCACTAGAAACATTTTGGTGCTCTAACGAAATACCAAATTGGTCATGTCCAGGTTCTTCCCTGTTAGCCTGCACATTAACAAACAAACCTTCCACTTTTAGCGGATTATCAACGTTTTTAAAAGTTGCTGTGAAAGAAGCCCGTTGGTTACTATATCGGTATCCGCCATGCTGTCTGGCTACTCCTTGCGAGGTAATAGAGTTAGTTATGTTGTTCCCACCTGCTAGGCTATTGATAGCAGCAACTGGGGGCGTAGTAAAATAATCCGTACCTTCCACAGCAGTACACGCAAGGGTTTTTACACGTTTCCTCCCTAGGCGCGTATTAAATGATTCCCCAGTGTTGTCACATATAATGATGTGATTTACGTAACCAGCGGCGTATACACCTGCTGACGAGTAACCAGCACGCACAGGGTATATTCGTAACTCCGTCGGTTGTTTTTCTATATAGCGATCTCCAGAAAACACCAACCTGTTATCAACATGTAACTCCACACGTGTAGGGCTGGAGATTAATTCAATTGTATGCGGTATTCCTATAATGCTCTCCAAATTCGGCCTGCCTGCGTCGTCAAGTCGGTAGCCTGTGTCTATACCATTAATAATGATTTGGTTATTTGTTAGTATTTCTACCAGATCACTACCTAGCTCTATACCAATGCTCTGATGGGCAATAGTTACGTCACGGCTTTTACTATAACTAACACTAACTATCACAGTATCACCGGATGGTCGAAATTCTTTACGTAGTATAATCCCGGCGTCATATGGAGAGGATGTACTTACCCAAGTAAACCAATAACCGTATGTAGTAAATGGATACAGGTTACCTATATACCCTACCTGTGTTTCTTTATATCCTGTATTAAGTAAAAGAGAATTGACTATAATCCTATTGGTGTCTGCTGCCACTGTGCCCCACGTTCTAAATTTTTCGTAGGCACTTTGAAAGTCATCAGCAAATAAAAGGGCCATTATGGATTCCTTTATTCTCTATCAAGGATACGCTGCCCAAACCTTAGATTCTGTACTTCATCGGGCAACCACGGCGCTGTAGTTTTCGGGTTTTCTTCGAAAATGTGCCTGCGTGCAGTGTACGTAGCAGCCCGTAGTTTCATGCGATAACCTTCTTGTTCAGCGTCGTCCACTTTAATAACAGCAGTGGTACTGAGGCTATCTGGTTCAACCATGCGACTAGCTACACTAATGGTCACTGCCTTGATGGCAGCGTCGTCCACTGTATCAAATGGTGCAACGTTTGTATAAAAATCGGTAGCACCGGGCACGTTGGATGATACGTAAGTGGTGTCGTTATCAGGAGTGGCTTGGTTTACCCGACTAAAGTTATTGTTGCCAGCGTTCGGGATCATAGCAACTTCGGCGTCCGCTGTGGGATATCGAGTTAATGTATGACATTTACCCAGTCGTTCATAGTTATAATCACCAGATCCGTCGAGCATATACCAATCGTCAAGGTGCGCATACATGCCTGTCCCACTACCAGTTTCCAAATGCGCCCGTACTTCCCAAAAATCAAACACAATGGCGTCTAAATTCACTGTAGTGACTTCATTGTCATTCATGTACAGTGTGGCCGTGTTAGCAGCCATATCAAATTCAAGCTCAACGAAATTCCATATGTTCAGCTCACACTGGTATCCGGTTACTACGTCGTTTACGTAAATAAACCAATCCGTACCAATTGATAGTTTAACTCCACCAATGGTGAAAAAGGCTAGACGACCCGGTAACGCTACAGGGAAGCGAATCGCCATACCTGTAACTAGACGGGTTGTTGGTACATAAGGGGGCATTTCTGCTGTCCAATGTTCTGGCTCAATCTTACGCCTTACCCAAATAGTGTTTGAGTTTGTATTTCCGTTCAACCCTAGCCCTAAGCTGCCGCTCATTTTTCCATAAGTCGTACTAGCTGCAATGCCAGAAGTTGGAAGCACGTATCCACTAGACGTGTAATAAATAGAAGATACAGTAGTGTTATTGTTTAATGCTGTAGAACCATATGCGTCAAACCCATCTTGCTGAATAAGCATAACTATCTCCAGAAAAAAGAAAGGGGACTGAGGCACTAGCCTAAGCCCCCTAAAAGGTGGTGTTAAACGATACCGCCGCCTGCTTTTAGTGCAAGCATACGCATTTTAGTGTTGTTCGGGCCATTACTGTGCAGAGATACATAAGTACGATCTGCTAATTCTTCATAAACCCGCAGCGGAACGTCTGTGTTTTCACTAACCACGTCGGCACCTGTATACGCAATGAGGTCAAGCTCATGCGTATATGCATAACGTGGGGTATTCAAACGCGAAGGGAAAGAAGCAACGAAGGTGTTATTTTCCGAAATACCTACTTGCTCTTCTTTGTTGATGATTGCTGCGCTGTAGTCGGTATCGACAGTAGCGTCATATGCGTCGGAAGGACGGAGAACGTCTGCTTCCCGTGCAATCAATTTCTGGATGTTATTGCCAACCGAGTTCACACAGAAAACAGGGGCACGTCCAGAGGTAACAACGGCACCAGTTACACGGTCTACCGGACGTTGCACACACAACCAACTGAAAATGGTAGAGTCTACACTGAGCACGTCTTCCCAAATGGAAACTACAAAACCACGTGGGGAAATAGACAGCACATACGACATTGGGTAGGACGTAGAATAGTCTACAGTGCCTGCCATTACGCGACTTGTACGGTTAATAAACCCTTGTGTTGCATCCGTGGTTGCTGGGGTTTTATCCGTCGCCGGAGCTACAGGGTTTTGCGTGTAGTAATTGCCAATTACCCCAACCGGGCCGTAGGCTGCACCTTCTCGCACTCCCCAGCTAAGTACGCCAGTATCAGGAAGACTGATATTACTACCCACTACGATGCCAGCCGTTTTGTTATCGTATACTTGAATACTGATACGCCACGGTTGTTTGTTTTGTACACTTGTTCCATTGAGTGGATCAACGTCACCACCAGCTTCCAGCAACACTTTAAAACTTTGGCGTTGTTGTGGTGTGGTAGGAGGCACCCACGATTCAGGAAAAACTACATTGAAGCCATTAGCTGTCATGTCTTCAATGATTGCCAGCATTATGTCGCCAGCACTGGAATAACCACTACGTCGAATATGAAAAGACATAATACATAATCCTCTTAGATGCTTCCGCCAGACAGGAGAGCCGCAATTCGCATGCCGTTAGCTGCTTCTGTGTTAGCATGCATGCCCAAATATTTACGTTCGCTGGATTCCCCATACACAGTAACCGGCACTTCGGTGTTACCAGAAATGACCGTTGCACTGGAATAGCCAATCATATCCAATTCATGCGGATACGCATAACGTGGGGTGTTCAACCGGGAGGGGAACGACACTACGTATTTATTGTCTTCGGAAACTGCAATTTGTTTTTTATCGTTGATTACCGCCGTGTTGTCGGTGGTGTCTTCTGTAGCGCTATAGATACCAGAAGCATCAACACGGTCGGATTCACGCACGATGAATTTGTTGATTTTGTTACCTACCGAGTTAAGGCAGAAAACGGGTGCAGCCCCTTCAACAATTGTTTCACCAGTGTCACGGTTCACGGGACGTTGGATCAGCAACCAGCTATAATGCTCGCCACTAAAGTCACTACCTGCGCCTTCCCACACACTAAGGAACAGGCCACGATCTGTAATTGCAACGTAGTAGGACATCGGGAAACTTGCAGACAAATCCTTATCTACCCCCGGATAAACTGGTTTTTGCGGGTAGGCACCTGTACTAGTAGGCTCCCGTCCCGTAACACCTTGCCATACCCGATGACTACGGTTAATGAATCCCTGAGTAGGGTCGAGATACTGTGGTTTAACGTCGTCCCGATCTTCCAAGTTGTTTTCGACGTTGATTACAGTTTTTGTAGTACACTGTGCATTATATAGTGCAGCGGATTCCATACCCGGTGCAAATATGATGTTATAAGTAGGTAAACCTTGCTGTGTTCCCGTCTGTTTATTATAGTCTGGATGGTTCGGGTTTATATTCTGTGTACTTACAGTTGCCCCGTAGGCCCATACAAGACACGTTTCGTACTGAGAAGCCGCCGGGTTTGTACGGCTGGCAATGCTTGTGTACGGCTGTCCGATAACTCCACGTGGGGAGTTAAAATAGTTAAGAGCACTGCTAGATTCCAGCGTACGCAATGTAAATGGCAGATTACCATCGTTATCCAGTGCGATATTACTGCCTGCAACAATACCCATAGTGGCATTATCATAAACAGTAAAATTGATACGCCATGGTTGTCGTACAGTTTCAGAAGCATCATTCAGTGGGTCAACGGTTCCGCTGGCCTCAATAGTAACACTGAAATTTTCCCGGTTCTCAATAGCAGGGACTTCCCAGCCGGGGTTAGCACCACCTGTGCGTGGATGTACAATAGTAAATCCATTTGCTAACAGGACGTTTACCAAGTCAACGGTAAGGTTACCTGCTGTAGAAAAACCAGCCTTTCGGATTGCGATTCCCATTCTAAAATTCCTCTATCACAAGGTAATTGATCGTAAGAGTTATTTGCATAGGCGTAGTACCAATGTTGGTAATACTTCCGTACATGTATGGCTTGGCTGGGTCTTCCAGATTAATAAATATGGAATACTGCCTAGTCTTAATGACAGTACCGTCACGAAGCACAGTACTGCCATCGTCAAATAAATGATCCGGTGTTGCACGGAATGTATAGGGCGTCGGATCGTTTCTTGGGTTAAAATCCGGGTCGCCCCATATTTGCACGTAAGCGGGTGACGAAACAGATAAACGCTGTACAACAGAACTAAGTCCGCATTCTATCACAAACACTTCACCTTGGTTAGGGGCCAATGTTTGTGTAGTAAAAGTAAAAGTACGTCTCCGTTTTAGGCCCGCTTCGCTAAGCTTTTTTACTGGCTCTAGCGCCATGATATTGCCTCCGGTGTTGTATTTATAAATTAACCTCCTTGTAATAGCCAATTAACAGGCGCATTAAAACTAACCTCACACAGGAACGTACGGTCTACGTCCAAGTGGTAAACATAACCATTGTACGCCATAGAGATTGTAACGTTATCGAAATCTTCTGTGAAGCTTTGGATAAGTTCCATGGACGGGAATGCCATATATCTATCAGCACTTAAATAACCCCAGTCAATCTCCCCGTATATTTTCCTCGTAATATTTTTGGTAATTGAATGCTGCAACGTTGTTGTAAACCGCATTTTCTCTGATAGTGAGGATCTCACAGCCATGCGTGTATAACGAGCATGTCCATAGTAAGACGGCGCAGACCTTCTGGTAAACGAGGTAGTTGCCAGTACAGCATTAGCTTTACGTATACTGTATCGAGCTTGCGCCCAATGGGAAACACCACCAACAAAAGAAAAATCTATTGAGAAGTGGGTACGATTTATCGCTTGCTTCGTATAACGTGCACCCACCAAATAAGACAGGTTAGGCCCTTTTATAAAATGAATGTCTACGTTATAGGAAGTAGAACCCTCTACCTTAAACTCACCTGTAAAGCCAGTGTAGCTTTGGTTATCTTTTATGTATTCCTTACCAGCAGTGTTTATGGAATTATCCGTTTTTATATAGTCTTTGCTTACGTCTGCATACGCTTGACTATCTTCCACGTACTGAATATCAACAATACTATGCTGCTGTACTTGTTCAACATAGCTAACGGCTGCCTCTGCTTTTCCCTGCACTGAAACGTCATAGTTTTGAGTAGACGTAATCACTGTAGCATTACCGTTTATAGAAGACGTGAATCCTGCTACTGCATATCCTTGCACCACTTCTATATATTGCTGATTGACAGAATAACCACCTGTTTCTCCTACTGTAAAATCACTCTGTACAAGAGAACTAGAGGAACCATCTTTGTTATACTGGGTGCCTATTTCAACAATTTGCTGCTGCCCAAACAAAACTTCCCGGTTGATTAGTTGCTGTGTGTTCCCTTGTTCTACGTAGTTTGGAATCACGTACACTTCTGCTACAGCAATTGGGATAAACTGCTGGTCTATTTCTATAAAATGCTGAATCTGATCCAACCAGTACATACCAACTGGCAATCCAGTGTGCTGTGACTTTACAAAATCCATACCAATTGAATAAATGGTTTGCACAACACGTTCTGGTTTTATTTCAACAGCTATCGAATGGTTTTCTGGTAGCTGGTAGGCTATGTCAATTACTTGATCATTGGTAAGAGTGGGCACATAACTAACGTCATTTGCTTGTATAACAGCGAGCAAGGTTTCCCACTCAACATTTGTTATACTCGTACCTGCCACATTGCGTAACACAAGCAGGTCAATCAGCTTACCTGTATATGGTGCAACCAACGGTGCGATACCAACAGCAATGTTATGCTCTTTTTGCACTTCTCGTTGTTGATTTACGTGTTTGGTTACTGCCTCCTGCATGACGGGCAGCAACTGCTGACGTATAACATTGTCTGGTAAGTCTATCCAGTCAACCTCAACTTGCGTCTGGTGATCTTTTCGTATAACTGCCGACAGGTTAGGCTGTACCACTGTCCATATGCCTACTACTTCCCTATTTACTTCCCCGTTTACAATCTCGTATTTATACACATTTATGTAGTGTGTAAAATAGTTATTCACACCACCGTGAATCTGCACCCTATCACGATCTGCAATGGGGCTAGACTTTCCTACCGGCACATCGTTAACGATTAATGTACTACCCGCTGCTAAATCACCTTCTAATTGAATATATGTGCCTTCGCTTACGTTAGACGCCCTGCCAATATCAGAATAATACAACTCATGCGGGGTAGGGTAAAACAAGGTACCAAAGCGCAACCAGAAAACAGAAGGGTCTTCTTTGATAAGTATTTGCTGGGCAAGCTGGGTTACGTTTTCTACAGACTTTCCACTACTCAACAAAATACTTTGTACGTTGCTTGTAGTGAATGTGGCCGCTATACCAGACGCTAGCAGATTTAGTGCGGCTGTCTGTGTTACGTTGCGGTCACTTTCAGGAGATTTTGATAATAGAGATTGAACAGTCTGTGTTACGTTAAACGTACCAAATTCGTCGTCATAGACGGCAGCTACCGTGATAGAACCAATAATAATTGCGGGTATATCAGACTCAAGCAGTTGCTGCTGTACTACTTGTGACACGTGGGTAGTTCCCTGTGTTTCTTGGGGGACTACCAGAATCTGTTCAGTTACTTGTGTACTATACAGAGGATAACGCTGTGTTTTTAACAGGGCCGCTTGGGTAGTTTGTGAACTACGTGTATCTGATACACTATCTTTTGCTAAAATCTGTTCAACTGTTTGGCTAGAATATAAAAATGAATGCCTGGGTTCTTGTATTAAAATTTGGCTACTTGTTTGGGTAACTGTGTTAAAAACTGGTTCAGTAGGTAGTATCTCTTCCGGTATATCGTCTTCTGTTATTTCTTCTGTGCCGTTGTAGCTGTATATAACGAATTGGGATGGGCCAGAGGGCAGTCCTAGGCTTGCTGGTGATTGTGGTGTAAAATAACCAGTCCATTGAAAACCATAGTCTATATAAGGAGGGGTAGTTTCAAATATAGTAAACGCAGGAGAAGCGAGCCGTTTCCCGTCCCCCCAGTAATTCCCACTTGTCTGGTTGGCAAGTTTTGAAAGGTTATAGTAATCGGCAAATGTATCAGAGGCTTTTGGTAGGAAATTCTGCTGAAGCAAACTGTCTGTCGCCTGTACAACAAACAACAAACTAGACCGAGATGCTAGTGCAGCCCTAGCATAGATTCTAGCTTGATACCCCAATCCACAAGAATAATAGTGCTGTATATACGTAGAGGGACTTTGTTGGCTATACCCTCCTATAATACGAGAACAGTACTTTTCGTAAACTAAGAGATACTTGCTGTTGGCAGGTATGTTGTAGGTAACAGTAGCACCAGCCACAACTCCTGGGTAATTAATCTCAGTACGTGTCCAATCTTCATATTCATCAGTATACGGGTATCTTGGGACTTGCATGTTATCCCCTTACGCCGATTTGATTAGGAAAAAATAATTGCATATCAAGACACCTCTTAAAAAGAAACACTCTAACGTCCCTGTTAGAATGTACCTACTGCTGAATCATTGTCACCTAAAAATGCATTTTTAGGGTTGCGTAGTCGTACACCCAAAGATTTAGGTGTCGTGTCGTCTGATCCATAAATAACAACGTCAACTACTTTTTCAGTTTCACCTGCTAAAAACTGTACAGTGCCAGAAGCAGATTCATAGTCCTGTCCTTCGAACTCAAAGGTAGGTGATCTGAAATATGCTTGTGCTTGCGACCAAGCAAAAAACCCAAAGTTTGCACTGCTTCCAAACAAACTTAACAGGTCTGTGTGATCAGCAAGATTTATTTCGAGTACTCTCGGGTCTAGCACAGTGGTATTCCAGTCGGAAGCTTGCGCTTTTATAACGTTTCCTCTACGTTCAACACGCATAAGGCTAGTACGGCCACTCCATCCGCCTTTGTCACCCACCTCAGCGTTCGCCAGTGTACGCACAAGCGTATTATTCCGCATATACGTAATGCTAAACGTAGTGCCATTGGTAGAAGTAAAACCACCTCGGCAACGATTCGCCAGCAGGTAATGGTTTATGCCACTAACCCTACGGAAAGCAATAACCACGCCTATGCTGTCGTCATCACTATTTGCACTCCCTACTGTACATTCACAAACATAATTCAAAAATGTCTGTGGTGATAAGAAAGTGATAACGTTTGCGCTGTTTACAGAGGTTTGCACTTGCCCATTATTAAGGCTCCATGTGTTGGCCTCATTACCGACTGGAATTTGTGTACCAGCGTCAAAGAAGTCGGCACCTGCTGTACGAATCCACTGGGCGAAAATTTCTTCCGATCCGGGGGCTTCGATAGGACTACCGTTTGCATTGTCTGAAAATGTCTGCCAGTCTACCAGAACAGATTCATCATGCTCACTACTAAGACGCAGAGTAAAAGGCATGTTTACCGTTTGTCCAACACCGGGACGATCAACATTTTCACCTTCTACTCCAACGTCTGGAATTGCAGTAGTGTCTACCAACGCAACACGCCAGTTGAAAGCAATAAATTGCACGTCATTTGTAAAACGAACTGTGAAACTACCAGTCTGTTGTCCGTCCGGGATGGAAGGTGCTTCAATGACATAACCATTGTTTGCAAACAGGTCATGCTCAAACCGAGTAACTGTCAGCATTACCAATGGTTTACGGGCAGCATTACCATTGTACGAGAAATTTATTACGATATCTTTAACCGTGGTGGTGGATTCGTAGGTGCCAAATACTTCAATTGTTTTGTCACCAGCTTCAAACGAATAATATCTACCTATTTTTGTATCACTACTCAACCAACGATCAGTTGAATATAAATCTACCTGGCCAGGTGGGCCAACGGGGCCTCTAATACTATCACCTTTGGGGCCAGACGGGCCGGGAATACCTTGCAAACCCTGTGCACCGGGAATACCTTGGGGGCCGGTAGGGCCGATAGTACCTTGACCACCGGGAATTCCTTGGGGGCCTGTCGGGCCGGGAACACCAGTTAATCCAATCGGGCCTGTAGGGCCTGTAATTCCTTGTGGGCCTGTCGGGCCAATAATACCCTGCGGGCCAGTGGGGCCAGCAACACCTTGTGCACCCGGTAATCCTTGTGGGCCTTGGGGGCCAGTAGGGCCAGCAATTCCACGTAAACCTGCGGCACCGGGAATTCCTTGTGGCCCTTGTAAACCATCGTCACCTTTGGGGCCACTACATCCAGCAATTCCTGCTCTTCCGTCTTTTCCGTTTTGTCCATTTATACCGGGAATACCTTGGGGGCCGGTAGGGCCGGTAGGGCCAACCCCAACATCATTATTTGTTGGAAATCCTCTTATGATAAAAGAGGAACCATCCTGCATAGTTAATGTAAGTGCACCTACAGTAGGATCAAAAGTCCCACTGTTTAACGTAGCTATGTTTCGTGCTAATGGTCTTGGGTCATAACCGGGGGCCACGTCTTTTGTCAAAACGTCGCCAACACTAGCACCACGATCCGAAATCATTCGGGTACTTATTTTAGTTAATGCCATGATATATCCTTAACTGTTATACAGACCAGTGAAATCCAGATCCGCCCAGCGTGCTTTCCATCCAGCAGCCCGTGACGTATACACTATATTTCCTGCCTCGTCCTTTATCTCAAAAGCGAAATAGTTGTGATGCTTAGACTTTAGGTTATAGCAACGAATAGCAAACGTTGTTTCACCAGCCCTTAGCATAAACGGTATGTTGTTTAACGGCCGTTTCTCACAATCAATGTATAATTCTAGGTCGTCGTCCGCCCAGCCTTCCGCTGTATAAAAACCATCATGAGGAACAGTGAATTTGCGCTCAGCACTAAACCAGTTGTAGTGAGGGCCACCAGACCACGCACTTTCACTAATATGTTGTACCCAGCGAGTCTGGTAGCCAGTGGAGGCTGAATTCATTTCTGTTTCATGCAGTGGCACACCCATAGTTTCTACCACATAATTACCAGCGATAGACCCAATGGTTGCTAGTGTCGGACTTGATACGTAACGCACGTTGTTGTTTATGTCGGTAAATGCAAACTTTACACCAGCAGGTGAATTGGCGACAGTATTTTTATACGCAATGGTTACGGTAGCAGCACCGTTGTGCTCAAAAGTAAATCTGTCTACAAGCTTCGCACCATTAGGTTTACGCCTTACCTCGACACAGTTTATGTAAAGGATAGCTTCGTCGTCTGCTACCCAAATAATATTCGTAGTACCATTGAACTGTGCTGCAAATTGTATGGTGTATTCTGCACCAACGGGTAAAGAGCCTCCATGTAAACTGGACTGAATAGATTGTGCAGAAGCAATGCCTATAGAAATGTCGTCCATGGTAGACAAAATAATAGGTTGTTTATCTGCTTCTGGGATAACACAACTATCTGCAAATTGCCGACAGGATGGGGCAAACCCACCTTGTACAACCCTACCCTTCCATTGCTGTGCATTAGACGCATGCACAATAGTGTTCATTGAGTTTATAACCGCAACCGAAGCATATCCGTATTTGCGTATACCGGAGGCATCCAAAAAGTAGTTGATATAAACTTTGTGAGTGCCTGCACCCAGCATGTGGGCTACCTTTTGCACATCTTTTGCAGACAAAGCGATCCTTGTGCAATCCACATAAAGCTCAGCTACGTCTTGTCCATAAAATATAAACTGGTGCATTCCTGTGCGATCAATTTGTAGCTCCAATTCCATCACGTAGGTAGACCCACCGTTCGACAGGTAATCTACATAAATCTCCCGTGCACCACGCTGGACGTGTGGGCACACACCACCCTGCTTTACAGCGACTTGTGTATTCTGATCGCAAGAATATTCATTCTGATTTTGAATGGTTCCAATGGCAAACGATTTGCTAACAGAAGCACCACTCACATCTGTTAAATCCATGCGTAGTTGCACGTCCGGGCCTACGTAATCTGTGCCGCACACATCTATGCATATTTCTACTTCGTCCACACAAGAAGGTATTTCAAAAGTCCCAACTTTACGTGTGTAATCCGCAGGTATGTCTACAGCAGGTTCTGGCTCTTCTACGTCTAAGCTTCCTTGCTCACTTATGTATGCCCACTGTGCGTCTGTGTCTGTATAAAATACAAGGTTGTTATCTGTATCAACTATTACAGCTTTTAACCATGAAGGTGTGCAATTCGGTACGTTCCGATAAACAAACGCAACACGACGTACACCAGCAGTTACCTCTATGTCGGTAGTTAGTACAGTCTCCCATGCAGACGTTTTATCTATGACCTCAACACAGTCAATAAATACACGCAAGTCATCATCTGCCGTGCCTACGAATTTGTAGGTGCCGCTGTAGGGAAATTGTATTTCTGTTTGAAGCACAAAGAAAGAATTACCAGGTGTACATGCGCCATCGTGGGCTGAACTGGCGATACGTAAAGCTTGCGGGTAACCAATATCCACATCATTGTATGGGTATGTGTTGAATGCACCAAATACAGGTTCAATATCACAGAAAGGATCGAATTGCTCGCCGGGAATTACACATCCAGACTCAGCTTCAATTGCGTCTATTGGTGTAGTGCCATAGTTAAATGTTATAGGTTTCGACGTTGGTTTATCTAGGCTGATTGTAAAGCACAGTTGGCTAAGCTGGCCTTCTTGTGGGCGTACTACCGAAGCATCCTGTATAGTAAGAACAGGGTCAGTGATAGCATTGTACAAAACAAAAGACCAATTTGCACAGTTTATAGGCCCGTCCACCCTAACACAAATAATGTTTCCATTTTCTGGTAAATACCTAAAGGCAAGGCGTCCGTTCTCACTGGTTAACGTAGACCCAGCAACGATTAGGTCAAGGGCCTGAAAGTTTTGTGTTACAAGGAACTGAACAGGGCCATCTGTTGTGTAGTCAAGTATTACTTCGCCTGCTTGCGTACCGAAGGTAAAAAAGATAATTGCTGGTGCAGATCCTGCAATTATGTCAGTAGGAGTTCCCATACCTTCACACAAAGCATTAACCGGAGGTTCTTCTGGTAACCTAGGCTGCAAGGTAGACCCTGCTTGCCCGGCACAATGCATCATGTAATGCCAGTCATTGTTAGCACCAGCAGAAGAATAACGAACAATAACAAAATGCTCACCGCCCACTGGATTATAGTCGAATCGTAGTGTGGTGTTAATGTACGTTACTGGATTTTCAGGATCTGGTACTCTTTCAAAAGAGGCTAACGGTACGCCTCTGTAAAACACAGTTAGCTCTAAGGCATAGTCACCAGTTATAAAAAGATCAATGTCTACGAATCCTGCTGTAGGAATGTAATGAATGTTCTCATAGACAGGAGCCGTAGCCAAAGGGAATTGCTCTGTGCAGGGTAACACAGAGTTTTGTACACCAAAGCAAGTGGCTGGTTTACTAAACGAATTGTTTTGAATTTGGTTTGGTGCACCTACACGAACGGCCCACCTGTTATTAGGTGCAGCATCTACACGTACAGTGAAAAAGTGGTTTTCGTTTGGTGTAAAAAAGAAAGTGAAGTCGTTGCCGTTTATATCGCTGTCTGCAAGCAATGAACATTCATGATAAATACGTATACGGGCAGGGCCATCAAGCGAAACAAAGCTTACATTTACTGCACCTTCATGGGCAAATGCTAAGAATTCAGTAACATGCGCGGCACTACCAAATGCAGTAAACGGTGTTGTGTACGCAATGGTTTCTCCATACAGTGGGGCAGTAACGTCAAATAGTCCACCACTTATGTTAAATGATGGACTATGCCCAGTATAGGATAAGCATTCAGTACCATTGCACTTGCAGATTTGAGCGCCTGTATGTCCGCCGTCTGTGAATTCACCACCGTCAAATATTCCCTCATAGCCAGACCAGCAATCGACTATGTTATCTGGTGGGCAGTGTTGGCCTTCATCGTCACACGTTACTTTTAGCCAATAGTCGTTACTGCCATGGCGAACGCGCATATCCTTACGTGGATCTAAATAGATCCACTTATCGTCATTAGTACGAACAAACCATTGACTACCACATATATTTAAATACTGTCTTTGGGGTGACAATACGCTCAATCTGCTCATGATGTACCCGTTGCATTAGTTATATCTATAAATTAAGCGCTTATGGTTTTACCCATATTGCACCTGCACGCACAACGTTACCTTGTTGTTCAGCAGGATCTTCTGCTTGTATGTAAACTTGTACAAAACCATCGTCACCACGTGGGCCTGTCGGGCCTGTCGGGCCAATTAATCCGGGAATACCTTGTTGTCCCCTTGGCCCTTCTGCTCCTGTATTACCTCTGCGTCCAGCAGGGCCTCTACATCCCGGTGGCCCCTGTTCACCGTCTTTTCCGTTGGTGCCATTTCTTCCGTCATTACCTTTTAATCCCTGTGGCCCACGCTGCCCGGTGACAACAGAATTAGAAGTAAAGAAACCAGATACGGCCGCAGTAGTACCATCTGCAAATGTAATAGTTAATGTTCCAGAAACTGTATCAAAGTGGGCTGAGTTGGTAGCCACATTACTCTGGCCTACTCCACTGTATAATCCTTTACCTCCGTTTAATACAGGGGCACCTACTTTACCACGTGCCCTTACCATTTCCCCCGGTATACGAGTTAGATTATTCATATGCTCTCCAATCGTAATTAGCTTCTGGATTTACCCAAAGCATGCCGTCTACTCGATCTTCTTCTGCTGGCTCTTCTGTAGAAACAATAATATTCATAAAACCTTCCGGGCCAGGTAATCCAGCTTTTCCCATTGGGCCGGGTTCTCCACGTGCACCTTGTGGGCCGGGCGCACCTTGTGGGCCTGTCGGGCCGGGAACACCAGGTAATCCCTGTGGGCCAGTGGGGCCAGTGGGGCCTTGCGGGCCAATTACACCCATTCGACCCGGTTCCCCACGTGGGCCTGTTTGCCCTATTTGTCCGGGAATTCCTTGGCATCCAGCCTCCCCGTTTTTACCGTTCTTCCCTGCTTTTCCGTTTTTACCATCCTTCCCTTTTAATCCCTGTGGGCCAGTAGGCCCAGCAGGAATTCTACCAACTGTAGGGAAGCCGTCTATTCGTAAAATCTCCCCATTGCTAAAGGTACACGATAAAATACCAGCAGTGGAATCATAGACGGCACTTTCTATTTCCGCGACTCTTTCATCAGTAGGTGCTGATACAGCAAGAGCCTCATTTTCTACAACAATTGCTGATTGATTCTGTGCACCAATAGCACGAATCATACGGGCTGGGACTTTAGTTAATGCCATGCCACGACTCCTTAGTTAAAATCTTTAAACATGGTGTCATACCCTGACCTATACAAAACAGTTCCATCCTTTTGATCTAGTATGGTCAATGTAAATCCTGCCCCAACCACTCCATTTTTTGTACGTAGTACTTGTAAGTTAAACATAACTGCTTCTACATGGTCGTCAGGTACTATGCTATATGTATTACACTGCCCTGATTGACCAGAAACAACGGCCTTTTGATGGTTAGCTATTCCTGTAGGAGAGGCAGAAACATACAATGCTGCTACTCGACCATCCGCTTGTTGTTCAAAGGTTCGTCCTATTGTGTTAACAAGTTGCATAGCTGCTGGAGTAATTACGTTAACTGGAACAGGACAAGCACCCTGATTATTCATCTCTACCAATGACCTAGTAGTGTATGCCCTGAAATAAGCCACATTACTTGTTTCTAGGGTTACCCCATCCGCGAAGGTAAAGTAAAAAATAACTGCTCTTGGCTCGGCACTGATCAATGGAAAGGCTGCAAATCCATACGTATTATTATATACTCCATTACCTTCCAACAATACACGTTTGCTACCATATTTATCAGTACGTGTCCCATTAATTTCCATTGTGGTACGTGGAGTAAAGCCACCTGCCCCAGTGTTTCCTAGGTACAGCCGGAAGTAATCACTTGTTGTATAAAATGGGTCATCTTTTATCGGAGGTGTAACTTTTGCCAGCGAAGGATTCAACGACAACACCAACGATTCAGTGGGCTGCGGAGATAATCCTGCTGCACACACTTCACCCGGCCTAAACACAATTGGGCCTTTTGTTACCTGTCCACTTCTCCATGTGTTTTCTGTCTGGTCGCCAACAATGTAATTATTGCCAGTGGGGCCTTCCTGCCCGCTTGGACAATTCTGCCGGACTTCTACAGTTCTGCTAGAAACTATATAATCTTCCGGCATACTACACGGGGCGTCTAGCCATTCTGTTGGTGTAGTTTCTACCTTACCGCTACGCCATGTAGTACGTGTGTATTTCCCACGTCTAACTGTTGATGCTCCCCACTCACCACCTACAGTCTGCCCATTAGCACAGTTAGAAGTTACATCAATTTCTTCTTCTGTTACTATGTAGTCAATTGGAGTAGAACACACGTCTTCAAATACTGGTTGTGTATTTTCTACGTGCCCATTAGACCACGTTGTACGAGTATAAGTACCTTCAACATAAGTGGGTGCGCCCCATTCACCATTCTGTGTTTGTCCGCTCAAACAATTGCGACGCACAACAATGGTTTCTTCATTCAAAATATAAGGAGGCACAACTGCACACGCACCATTCCACACTTTCGGGCTTTCTGTTGTAGTACCATCCGACCAAGTGTATTGTTCCCATGTAGCGGTTATAAAAGTATCCGCATCTTTATCGCCGCCGTTAGTCTGCCCCGATGGACAATCCTGCCGCTGTGTTCTTTGTACGGTATTTACTATGTGCACAGGTTCGGGGCATGAAACACGTAGGTTAAACGTGCCTGTTCCTGTAGTAACTGCCCGTAATTCTGTACCAGTCTGCAACAACAATTCAAAGGATTCAGAACTTGTCTGCTGCTTTATTGTAGCTCCTGCTTGTCGCCAGTTAATCGTTACATTTCCGCTAATGGTTACGACAAACTGAACATGACCTCGTATCTGTGGTGTAAACCCTACCACAATTGTGTCACCCGCACGGTAATTCAGTGTGCTGTTTCCACACGCATGCTGCTTGACACTTGGGCATGTTACCGTTAGCGTTATATTTTCTTCTGCCGAAATAATTAATGGGTTTACCCCATCATAAAATACGGCCACTTCTCTGCCATATCCGACTAAGGTGCCTGCTCGATAAACCGATACTGGTACGCTAGAAGTTATTTCCGAGTTACCTGCCAGTGCACCATAGGACATGGTAATGTTCACGGGGCCATTGTATGTCGCAGTCGTGCCACACAGCATGTTCACTTCGATTGGAACCAACACAGGACAAGACATACGCATTCTAAAATCGTTGCCTGTAGCAGTAAACGAATACTTACCGTTTACTACAGTCACCTCGTACGTACCACTACGGTTAACGTTGGTGCCCCCAAGCGATACAATTGTGTTGCCTGTAATTATTAAATCTATAAAAGCGGAACCATCGTGCTCTGCTGTTATCTCTACATTGCTATATCCGGGTACTTCCACATACGAAACGCCACAGGTAGCAGCAAATTCAACCGGGTCAGGTTCTTGTGCTGTTTGAGGACAAGTAACATTTATACCTGCTTTACCTGAACCATGGGTAACCACAGTTAGTGGGCCAGCAAATGGATCATAATCTAACGTGTGTTCAACTACACCATCATATCCGCTAACAGAATACAGCGTTGTACTACCCTGCATTAAGCTAAGCGTAACACTATTTTCTGTGTTGACAGCAAGCGTCACTTTACCTACACGATTTGGCATTAAGAGATTGACTGTTTCTGGTACAGTAAAGTCATAACCAGAATCACATGAAAAGGAATAAATTTCCTCTTTTTCTTCTACGTCATACGGGCAGGTCACCAGATACTCTACGTCACCTGTACCGTGTACTAAAACGAATACATCACCAAACGCCGGGTCGTACACAAAAACAAATTCACCTTCCCTGTTAGGGGAAAGCTGCATAAACACATTGTTATTTTGCCAGAACTGCACAATGGCAGATCCTTCGATTTTCCAAACAACTGTTACCTTGCCTTTATCTGGCCCCAACAACAATGTATTTTTCTTTACAAAGCCTGCATGCTTTACGTATGTCCCACACTCAGTGGTTGTTTCCTGCAGTGGGATTAATACAGTCTCATCCAAACAAAGATCAATTGGGCATTCTAGCAGAATAGACGCTATGCTATCCCGTGACGCCCCACTGTGAATGACACGTAATTCGTTATACTTGTCACCAAATGGGAAAAAGTCAAAGGTAAAACTACCCTCAGTTGAACCGGGCGCAGTAGAGCCAATTGTTTCGTCACCTTGCAACACATAGATAACGTCATCTGCTGGTTTTGTGTACCAGACAGTAATTGGCCCCTGCTTAAACATTCCCATTGGATAATAAAATGAGTGCAGACCAGGGCCGCATGTAACTACGGTGTTGCCGCACTCTACAATAGTTTTAGGTAAATCTAGCGCAAGGTGGGCACTAATAAACTCTGGTATGCATGTCATGTGTTAAACCCTAAATAGTCCACATAGCTGATAGAAATTGTGATAACTGCTATCGTAATATGCTTTTTCCATTTCTCCCTGCCACCATACATTCCCATTGTCGTCTATGTATGGATTTTCTTCTGTAAAGTCGTAAGTACCATTCTTGGAACCTACCTGAATAGCACCCAATAGTTCCCCGTTCTTGTAGAAATAATAGAACGGATAATTATCGTTTTTCTTACGTCTACGTGTTTTGTAAACGTAGGTGACACCCTCTGCATACAAACACTGTATTTCTGGTTCAGGAAGTGTAGCTACTGCACAAAACGCACCTTCATAGTTAGGCGGTGAATTTACAATAGTTCCATCCGACATCCGCCGTTCGATATAGGTGCCGGTCGCCCTGTTAGTGCCGCCCCATATACCGCCAATTGTTTCGCCTTCGGGACAAACTAGATCAGGTGCATTCCGTATTTCGGCGGATACCACGTAAACGTCTGGAATAGCCAATTCCCTATAGTATTCCGGTGTTAGCGGTGGTATACAATCTATAGGGGCAGCCCACATTAAATCCTTAACTGTTAAGTTTTTTGTTTGTACGTTTGCATTCATGGTGGCCCCTTGTATTCCCTGTGGGCCTACCAAATAAGAGGGGCAACTAAATCCGCATGGGCCTCGTTTACCTTCAAAGCCCGGTGGCCCCATCTGCCCCATTTCACCACGTGGGCCTGTAGCACCGATATTACCACGTGGGCCTGTCGGGCCAATATCACCTTCTTTTCCTAATTCACCTTCCTCTCCTGATCGTCCTTCCGCTCCTTGTGGCCCACCACATCCTTCTGATCCGTCTTCCCCATCTTCTCCGTCTTCTCCGTCTTCTCCATCTAGGCCAGGATCACCACGGGGGCCTGCTGGGCCTACGCCGAAATCAATTTGACGTAAAAACCCAGTAACGGAAAACTCAGATCCATCTGCACGCTGGAATAACAAAACACCAGTAGTGTCGTCAAATACAATGGTATGTATTCTCCGGCTACCTTGTTCCCCCTGCGGCACAAACGAAGGGATGTTGTTTAACACATCCCTTTTCATTAAGTTTGTATCTTCTCCTTCTACAAAGAAGTTGTTAACACGTGGATTGACTAGCGGGCTACCAGTCATTGCATCCTGTACGGACGCTGAGTTATTCCGTTTTTTGTTTGTGATGACTGGCTGGCCTATAGTCACTTTCTTATTTGCAGAGTTATCGATAGTGGCTATAGTTAGTGGATTCATCTGGCTACGTCCAATGCGTTAAGGTTTATCGTCAATTGCGTCTGATACCGAGTAGTATCCGTATTATTAATCCGCATTTTCGCAACTATATCAATGTAGCGGGACGGATAGGCTTCCACGTTTAGCTCAAATATTTGAGTGATGGAAGCATTGGAGAATGCCTCAGCCGTTTGGGATTCCGCACCTTGTGTAATACCTGCTTTTCCAGTACCACGAACAGACCTACCAAAGTCTGGTTCTACGGATGTGCTTGTCCTTACCCCAAGTACATATTCCACATGTTCACTTCCTTCTAACGCAAGGAAGCCGGGGCCTAGTTGTGCTGCGAAATCCGCAGTAACCATTAGCACACGGTTAACGTCACCCAATTCAACACGTTGTGTTATGGTAAGTACAGACGTATTTTTCTCAGTGCGGCTGGTTGTCCATGCACCAACGTTTACAGAAGATCCAACAACCTCAGTATCAACTTCAATAATTGGACTCTGTGGCGTTCCAGTATTCTTTAAGCCCTTACCTAACGTAGGCTGTACGTTTGGCAATGGAAGAACAATCGGAGGTGCCTTGTGTCGAAGCAATACATAGTTGTTGGCCGACCTGTATCCTTCTGTCACTACCCCAGTTAGACCTGTAGCTTCCGTTCCTTGCGTTTGTATGTTTTCAATAATCCAAGCTTCAACATAAATGTCGTCAAGCAAAGTGTCTGTAAAGATAACGTTGTCTTCGATGATTGTGTAATTGTCTTGATGTATGTGCACACCAGACATGTTGATGAAGACAAATTCTTTGCTTTGTGGAATGGTAGGGAGTTTTAAGAAAGAAGTACCTTGCCCACTATGATAAAGGCGAGATACGATTCGTGTGCTGTATCCAGTTGCTAATTCATGGTAAAGGGCACGCAATTCTAATTCTATACCAGCTTCCGGTGCAGTAAGCATGCTTACCGTTCTGGTAATGGAATCATAGGTGTACGCCGAGGGCGGCACCAACATACCGTCCATAAAGACAAAAACGTAATGCGTGTTATCGATGGCGTTATTCAGTTGGTATTCTGTGTTTAATCCATCACCTGTGTAAGAGGTAATGTCTACCTGCAACCTAGTTCCTGTGCTTGGCGTTTTGTGGAAAACACGAAGGTCTACAGCAACGTCTGGATCGATTGCCTCTGAGAATTCCACTTCGGATGCGTGCACATTAAATGAGCTTCTGTGCTGCGATACAAGTCCAAGTGCGGCATATACATAGTTGGCATTTTCTGCAATTGCATTACCAGTACTAAACCTTGCACTGATACCGTCACCTATTGCACTTATTGCCTGCACTTCAAGCTTAGACGGTTCCGTGAATAGCGTACTAATTATGCGACTTGGCGCTTTCGGCGGTGCCCACACTCGATTGTTATCAGTACCAACTGTTAATACCCAATCAGAAGGCAATCCTTGGCTAGGTGGCAACAACTGATTACCACCCGACGCAATACCTTCTTGCACCCAAATAGCGATAGTGGAAGAACCAAGGTTAGCAACGTCTTGATTATCTACGTCCCTATATTCATCATTACCTGCATTGTAGCGGTAGCGTCGCGTTTGTCCTTCACCACTACCAGCCACAATATGCACAATTACCTGTGCACCTTCGGCCAACCCAAGGTTTTGATTTATCTTAAACGACGTTTGTGTTGCAGTCGTAGGTATGCCGGAATATGCACGGGAATGCCCGGAAAAGCCCCATTGAAACGCACCAGCCCCATACCGCGCAGCGAGTACAGGGCTATGTGTTCCGTCAAGGTTTCGTGTTCCGTTCAACACAGAAATAACGTTAAACGATGACTGCGCAGGCGAAGGCAATCGATATAAATGTGGGGTTTGTGGGATGGAATCCAGTTCCCCTACAGTCACGTCAATTAAAGTAAGGTCAGCACGGGAAGTACGCAAGATTGCGCTTATGCGTACTGGTTCGTTTGGTGTAATTGTATAAGGAACCTCAAACACCGCACGGGCTAGAGGTATGTTTCCTTCCAAAAAGAGAACCAATTCACGTGCTATTTTCGGTTCTGTTAACAGCCTAGAATCCACTTCCAATACAAAACGCATCGCACGGGCAGATAGCGTTTCTACATGGTGTATTTTACCACCAGCAATGAAAGAACCTAAGATATCTGTATGGTGTGTAGCTTGTGCAGCAGCATTGCTATCCCCAAGCTTAAACGATTCTGTGCCTATGAAAATCCCTCCTAAAGAGGGATTATTTAGTGCCTGCTCCCCAGCGTCCAGAAGCAAAAATCTATCAGCCATAAATCTTTACTCCACAGTTTCCAATTCGTAAGGAACAGCAACACGACAAGGTTGGCAATAGTTTACACGGGTTTGGTCTGCCAAAGTAGCCATGGAAAATGGCCCGTTGCATTTAGGACAGCGGTTGTTATCGCGTGTGGACAGTGCACGTGCCGTTGCTAGGTTAGCCCCCGTAGCCTTTATTTCTAGTTTCTCTTTATTTTCCTTGGCTGGGTTCAACAGGTGTGCATAAGTATTGATGATTTCACGCTTACTCATTTGGTTAGTCCCCTTTTATACATACTATTAAATTACGGATTTGGTATAATTTCTGCTTCAAACAGCCATATATCTTTGTACATAACAGAATCTACTGAACTATTACGAGAAAAGAGACGCTGGTACAGTACAGCATTTCGTGAGGGATCAGCAGCAGACATAGGTGTATTATTACTACCTCCAATATGGAACGTATAAGAAGTATCATATATAGCAGATATGATTTCAAGATCCATACCCAACAAGGTCGCATTGTTTGCTTGTTTACGAACAAAATAAACTTGAGTAAAGTCTACACTACCTCCCTCAGAGATACCCATTATAAAGAGGCCCTCTGGTAATCCTTCAAATAGAGTAGATACAAACCTACCTCGGTGTTCACTAAACCAGTAGTTAACAAAAGGCTGGAACTCTGTTACACGACGAGTCTGTCCAAAGTCTTCGCCAGTACGTGAAAATGTAGTTCTGATATCCCCTAGTTGACGAATTAACTGATTACTACATACGTCGGAAACCGCACGGTACATAGCAGGGGAAGCCATATCATTAGGGCCGAGAGATCCAAAATTGTATGAACGTGAAGCATGATAACGTGCAATAGATATCGGAGTTACCGATTCAGGTACAACATAAGCCCCTGCTTCCTCATTAATGGCGTCTATATCCAGTTCAGTTGGATAAATATGAATATGTTGTTGTACTACGCCGCTCCCCGTAATTCGCTGGGCAGGTAATGAGTACATTTGACTGAACGGGTCTTCCTCTTCCCAAAATAGGTAAGGCGAAGGTGCTATATCTTGTGTGGGTGTTACACTGTATGTGACATTGTTTTCTGGATGGTACCTGCTTGATGTAAAGGTAGCAGCTAACGTAAATGCAATGGTACGTAAAAACTCAACAGGTAGTTTAGTGATTGGGTCATACGACTCTTCAATGGCTAACCTTGTATCATATTCCACGTGTTGCTGCGTACGATGTACATTCACGTCCCGGTTACGTAGCTGCGTTGTAAATACTACAGCCGTTTTCGCTGCGTTCATCGATACCTGATTGGTAAACGTAATATCGTCGCCCGTATTAGTCACGTCGTCGTTCACATCGTATCGGGAATCTAGTATCTCTCTTTCTATGGAATCAGTGTAGGTTATGATACCCGGTGCTAAAATTTCCAGTTCTAATAAAGTGTTCCCCCTGCAAATAACCTGTAAAGTACCCGTAGCAGCCGTGTTGCGTAAACATCTAATAGTTACAAGATCACCGATAGCGCTACCAATGATTGGATAAGCAGGGCCTTCGTAGGTCTTTGTTAACTGGTTGCCTACATGATTAAATACAAATTCAATTTCGTCATTTTCAAAATATTCATCCAGCCCATACCAATCTTTATCCTCGTCTTCCCCTTGGATAACTATCTGTAAGTCAAATCCTTCGTCAAAGTAAAACTTATTCTGTATTTCAATAGAACCACCATCGTAAACAGGTTCGAATAATTCAAACCCATTAGGTAATTCTATGTCGTGCCTTACGTCGTCCAGCTTTACTGCAAACGTCCTGTCTACAGCAACCTGTGCACGCAATCTAGGAACATGGTTAGGGTCGCGTACCTTAATATCGATACACCGATAATCAGATATTTGACCTCCATCCGTAAGTAGTGCATATGTTATTGTGTCACGCCCATACAAACCTAAACGTGGACAGTAAAGCAACTTGTCGTGGTAGAGGGACGTGCGGCAATAACCAAGTGCACCTTGTGAAATAACAATTGGTTTCGTATACGTAGCGGCACGAACACCATTCCTACGGTCGGTTCCATATGCAGATTCTGCTAGGTTTTCACTGTGTGTGTAGTTCGCAACGTCTATGGTTAACCATTTTTGGTCTTCCTCCGGCCAGGTTGCGTCACACACAAAATGCAACATTCCTTCCATGGGTTGATCAAATACAACAAATCGGCCGTCTACGCTGTATCCATCCAGCATACGACTGCCATTATGGTAAATCTCTAGCCACTCAACACAAGTAGGGTCGAATGTTAGGGTAACATCCGTTATGTTATTTCCGCTGGCATATTGTTCGTGTGCTATTCGTTCCCTGCCAAACATACGGATACGTAGTTGCATATACCACGAAAGCGGTTTTATCGCCCGTAGATTAGGATTTTGTACAATCACAGGTCACCTCAATAGTCTACTCGGTAGGTTTTCTTTGTACCTGCATTCACTGTACGATACAAATACCAAGGTACGTCAACCCCATTCATATTTCTAGTTACCACTTCGGGTGTTGTACTACCAGTGGCACCTGTCCAGTCTTGTGTTACGCTGTTACCGTCAAAGAACGTGACAACCCCGTACACTGCTGGAATTAGCAGGAAACCAAACAGGTCGGAAGCTAACGTAATTGTTTTGTTTTCTAATTCGTAGGCGTCGTCGAATAAAGTGTCACGATCAGCGTTGGCTGCTGCTTCGATTACCAGTGGGCTGCTGTCTACAACATTTATTATTTTTGTTGCATCCATCAATGTCCCACCACTGATAAACTGAGCAAGCAATGTAATGGGGCCTGTTACTGCACCAGCAATTCGTACAGAACCATCGTCAAACACCTGCACATTGCGGGAATCGCTTAACACAGACCAATTCGCTGTTACTGGCGTTACGGTATCGTCTTCATTCACAGCTACTGCACGATAAACATTTGTGTTACCTACATTTATATCAGTAGGCCCTTCTATAGAAAGGTTCTTTATCTCAGACGCCACTGGAACTATGGTGACCACAGTTGTAGTTATTACTTCCCTTCCAGCACACGTATAGGTAGCCGTAATTACAAAGCTGGATTCTTCCGTAATATTTGTTGCAGAGACATAACCATTTTCGTCAATGGTTACTTCCGTGCTATCTATCTCCCAGTCGGATGATACCAACAACTCGTCTGGACAATCTTTAAACACAATTGCTTGTGCAAAGGAACCCACCTGATTGCTAAACATTACAGTAGGGCCAATAATACGAGAAGACATTGGCACGTTCGGGCCTACATATGGCACATGCTTAACAAGAATCGTATGCTCAGCATTTACACTGAAAAAATTGGCCTTCACTACAACTTCCATATCGATGTCTGTGGTTCGCCCTGTAACCATTCCATAGCCATCTACATAAGCAGCAATAAATTCAGCACTGGTGTCTAATGTACCTACTTCCCACATAGGATTTACGTTTGCTATAGTACCATCTGCATAATATGCAAGTGCACTAAGCTGTATGCGGGATTCCTCATTTACTTCTGTAGGGCCTGCAATCAGTAAACCAATTACTGGGTTTGGTTGTTTGGTGCATACTACGGTTTTTGACTGTGTTATTAGTTGGCTACCTGCTACGTAGGACGCCTGCACAGAAATAATTGATTCTTCGGAATCTACTACGAGTAACTCCCCACCTACAATTGTTGCCCAATCTGGATTACCTTCTACAGACCAAGTAACTGCCACCAATCGCATAGATCCATCGCTGGATTTTAGGTAGGCTTCGTACTTATTTATTTCACCATCAATTATAGAATCCGGGCCATATATTTCAATGGACAGAGGAACTACACGCTGCCGTTGAATCAGAATATCCTTAGTTATTTGCTGGTCACCATAGAAGGCTGTGATAACCGCATACACGTCTTGTTGCACATACCCTGTGCGTAATTCACCAGATCCACTTATATAAAAGTCCGAGGTATGCCACGTAACAGGAGGCATAGCTGCGCCGTTAGTGTATGTGGCAACACATATGAAATTGGCGGTAGATCCTTCGGCAACAACAGAAGGCCCTTTTATTTCAAGAGACAATAAGACAGGGGAAGCGTGCACAACAGTAATAGAGCCATCCTCATGTACTTGCTTACCACGGAAAGCATAAGACACAGTATAGTTTGCAGTTAAATCACCTACCACACTGCCTGCACTTATCGTATTACCACTGACAAATAAAGCGTCTGTATCAAATACCCACTGCCCTAACACAGATTCCGTTGCTTGATTGGAATAGTGGGCAGTAACCAGAACATCAGTGCTGGTGTTTTCGTCAATTGTAGGTGGAACGTCTAACGTAATGTGGGTTACGTGCACGTTAGGGTCAACGTAAATAATATTTACGGGCTTTGTGGCAGTGTAGGTCACGTCACCAATAGTTGCGTGTGCTGTGAGTATTACGGTTTGATCTTCTGTTACATTGTATGGGGTTAGCGTAGGGCCATTCATCCTTGCAACAGTAGAAATAAGCAGAATGTCTGCCCTTACTTCACCATAGTATTCCCGTGCACTAACAAAAACACGATAATCATCGGTGGACGTAGACAACAACGAATCAGGGCCTACGATCTCGATACCATAAACATCGTCTATCGGTAAGTACATGTCCACGTCAAAGGAAAGGGTCTGGCCTGCTACCACAGCGTACAGTGTGATTTTTATATCAGTACCAGAATACAAAAACGATACAGTACCATCCTTGATACCAACAAAAGCCGGGTGTGAGCTAGACCATGAATCGACCATAAATTCCTGTCGTTGGTTTACCACACGATAGGTATGGGTAGACCCACTTGTTACTTCTTTCGGCCCCTGTATAGAAAAATCAGCAGGGTTTAACAGGTATTCCGAGTCAACAACAAGCCTACGCATATCCTTATGCGCTACACCATCTAACCATAACTCAGGGCTTTCTACCTCGATCAAAAAGTAAAAAGATTCAATAACCAGATTTATCGGAGCCATCGTATAGAAGGCTTGGACGAATCGATCTTGCAGACTCATACCAGCAGGAATCATCAGGGATTCGTCTGCACCTACTTTTTGCATTTCTAACACAATGTGCGTAGTTTTATACCACGATCCACCGTCAATGCGGAGTGCACCATAAGGTTCTGTGTAGAAGTTTGCATAATCTTCTGTATAAAGCTCATACACACGTACACGTCGGCCAAGTATATAGCTAAGCAACGGCCATGCTGCTTCTGTGCCTAGTGCGTTGTACATAAATGGAATCATGTACACAGAATTGTATAGACGCTCCGGGTCTACAATTAAGTCGGGCGGTACAGTTATGCCCATATCCAGCAAGGTATTCCGCACCAGATTGGCGTCTGTCGTTTGTTTTATATCTCGTACACTTTGCAGTTGGGATAAAGGCGACCGTACCGACTCTTCATAAAACTCAGTGAGAGCGGAAAGAAAAGCATCCCACAAAGGAACCTGACGGATAAATTCAACGTCCAGTTCACTAAAGTCCATCCTATTCATGCGTCACGCTCGGATAGTGTAATGTCTATGATAGGTTCTGATAACAACACACAGTAAGCAGCAGGGTCATCTAGCACAATTGATTGTTCTGTAGGACTATTAACAGTCACATAGTCTACGCCATCCGTTCTACAGGCGTCACTGATATCAGACTTAGTTACCCTACGTTGCAGGACACCGCGCTTTTTACGGAATAGAGCAAGTATGTTTTCCTGAATGGTTGCCTTGATAGCGGGTGCTCTATTGGTGTAGCTATTGAAGATTGCAATAGTCACATTTACAGTGATGAACACCTTTACCGGGTTCCAAGTCTGCACTTCAAAGCTAGGTATTACTTTTGCCAGATCACTACGGAATCGATTCCATGCTGCTGATTGTGGGTTAGGATTCTTCCCGCCCCAGTCATCCATATTTTCAGGTAGCACAATGATACGCAATGTGTTCATCCACGTCTTATCATCGGGTGCGATATCGCGCTGCCCTAGCACCTTACAGTCTGCTACGCCCGGATAACTTCCTACAAAAGCTCGTATATCTGGTTCTGTGATTTTCGTTGTTTTACTTCTGTATAACATAGGGCCATAGTACCGATAGTGTTCGGCACTTTTAGGTTCTGCCCCACCTGCGGACGTATCCGTAGTCTCCCCTGCAATTAAGGGATTCGCCCGGTATATTGTACGTATACCAGATAGAATTCCATTAAACTGTTCACCTCCGCTAACCACATAGTTAACTATGAGATTCGCGTTACGTGGCAAACGCATTCCGTTGGTATCGTCACCAAACAACAAGCTCACGTCACCTGTAGCCGTAGTGGTCTGGAAAAACACACGGTCGTCTGGTGTGAATGTGTATAAAGGTTCTTCTGTACTTATCCACGTTTGCTCATTGCCAGTTCGCTTATCTCGACTAGCGACCGACAGATTTGTTGTTACAGTAAATCCCGGCTCACCTAACAAAAACTCAGGAAAGTTGAAAGGTAATGCGTCAATGTCAAACGTTTTGGTTTTTACTTGTCCTTGTTCCAGTTCAACCTCTTCGGTCGATCCAGCCCGTACATAGTATTGGCGCGGGTTGTAAAAAGGTACATTGTCTACCATGTGTGGGGAATAAGCCGGGATAAATTCGGTAGTTTGCCCACCATTATACATAAGTGCAGTTACAACAGCACTGCTACGTCGTGTAATTGGAACACCTTGTGTTCTGGCTATTGCGTACACGGCACTATCACGGTTGGCCGTTCCATAGAATGCGTTACGTGCGGCTTGTTGTATATTGTATTGGTGCGCAACGTTCATACCACTAAATATACGACGAATAAATGCACCAACGTTAGTAGGTTGCATATCAACCCATACACTTTCTTCTGCCAACTTCTCGGTAAAAAGTTGTGCCGTTTCCTCTACGTCTAGCACAGTAGTAGGAAATTTATTGCGATCTGTCATGTTATGCCCCTAGGTTAAAGTTAAAGACGACTGGTGTACGTGCAAGGTCTGGCATGGTGTACGTGATTGACACAAAGTAATCTTGATTGTCCATATCAGCCAGTACCTGAACACCTGTAATAGATATTCGTAGCTCACCATTACGGCTAAGTACTGTAGAAATTTCTCGTTGTAGTTTACCTGCGGTAATGTCGTCTAGTGGGTCATACAGCAATGGAATGATAGAGGAACCTATCGTTGGGTCAAACCATGCCGACATAACAGGAGTCATCAGAATCAAAATGATGTTTTGATTTATTGATTCTACGTCATACACAAGAACATTGTTTGTTGGGGTAGCCTGTAGAGACACGTCACTGTAACGGTACGATTTAGTTTCCATCATTACCTCGAAAATACATTAGGGCTACCACCTTTTGCACGATCACCGCAATTGATTGGGTCACCTGCGGTATGTGCACCTTTCCCATTAATAAAGGTTCTTTTTCCGGGTGCCTGTGCTGCACCTGTGTGGCATCCCACGTTAGGGCAACAATGAGTAGTGTATGCGTCCCCATGGCGGACTGCACTTAACCCATTAATAAACACGTTATGACTGCCTTGATTAGGCTGTGTACCCGGCCAGCAGCCATGTCCGGTACTGGTATCTTGTTGTGTTACACGTATGTTCGCGGCCATAGATCACCCCAAAAGTGTAAAGATATAGTGTTATTGTTAAATTACAACCTAGGAGTAATTATGTCATTTTTCCCGCCAAACCTAAGCCGTGCAAGCGTTGGCCTGTTTGATAGCACATACCGCCGCATTTTGAAATACGTGCTAGAGAACGGTGAAGAACGAACCGACCGCACGGGCACCGATACATTATCCGTGTTCGGAGACATAAATTTTTCCCACGATTTACGTGCTTCTTTCCCATTGCTATCCTTGAAGTTTACACCATTCCACAGTATCAAGCATGAACTGAAATGGATGTTGTTGGGAACAGGAAATATCGAGTACCTAAAAGAAAACAACGTACATATTTGGGACGAATGGGTTACCAAAGAAAGTGCGGTATGGGGGCCTAACTATTCTCTGGAAGAACGTATTGCATCCATCAAACGAACTGGGAAACTCGCAGCTTTCGAAGAGTTTTGTAAGTCGGTGCCCCCGGCAGAGTTGGAAATCCATCAAATAAAATGGATGAATGATGAAGGTATTCCTAAACGTGCATTGGTAGGTGGAGAACTGGGGCCAGTATATGGAAAGCAATGGCGAAAGTGGGAAGATACCCGTATTTTTCAAGCGGAAGAATTGTACGGTGCAAAACGATCAGCATATCTGTATCATGCAGGGTATGAACATACTAACCTGTATAACGAAACACAATTTGTAGGTCGCAGAGAAATAGACCAAATCGCAGCGATTGAAAAGAGCATAGCAGAACGGTCTGATAGTCGTCGTATTATATTGAGTGGTTGGAATGTAGCTTGTCTGGACGAAATGGCATTACCACCATGTCACACACTGGCACAGTGGAGTATCAGTAAATCACGTACAGCGGATGAGCCAGATTCACTTGATTGTAAACTATACATGCGTTCGTTGCATTGAGCGCCTTTAGGGAGTGATCCCTTTAGCAAACGTCTCTAAACGGGGAACTACTCTACGGAGTCAATCCCGTGCTAAATTGAAACATACTAATTTGTATGGGAAACCAAGTAACATATCGAGGTTAATCCATGCAAGGTATTTACCTAATTGTCTGTACCCGTAACAATAAGTCCTATGTTGGTCGATCTGGTGATATAGATCGTCGTATCAAACTTCATTTCTACACGTTGAAAAAAGGCATCCACCAAAACGTAAACCTTCAACGTGATTATGATAAATACGGCCATCAGGCATTTATAACGAAGCGTATGAAACTAGATACATTACGCGAATGCCTGGAAGCTGAACAATATCATATTGACAGTGACAAACATGAATACAACATCGGACGAAGTAATACGTGTGGAGACAATTTAACGAGACATCCAGACCGCGAAGAAATACTAGCACGCCGTAGTCAGTCATCCAAAATTAATACGTCAAAACTTTCCCGTGAAGAACGTGTGAAAAAATATGGCAAGTTTGGGTACAACAATGGCATGTATGGGTATGAACACACTGACGAAGCAAAGGCTAGGATTAGCGAAGCAAATAGAGGTAATAGCTACGCTAAAGGAGCTAAACGTACGGATGCACAAAGAGCAAAATTGTCGGCGTTAGCGTCATTGCGGACTGGGGAGAAGAACCCGTTTTATGGTAAATGCCACTCGGAAAAAACACGAAAAAAGCTTAGCGAAGCAAACAAGGGTCGTATCCCTACTAATGCCCTTAAAGTTCGTGTTGGGAAAAAAGTTTACGTAAGTGCCACAGCGGCTGCCCGAGACTTGGGATGTGCAGTTGCATCAATACGTAATAGAATTGAAAACCCTAAGTTTCCCGAGTACAGTTATGTTTCATAAAAGCCTAACGACTATCGAAACCACGTGATTAAAGCGGAAGGGAGTAGAGTAGGGCGCAAGCTAATGGCGCTCGAAACGGGACGGGACTCACGTAGTCCGTAATATAGTCTGGTCTGCATAGTGATATGTAGCTGCTAGTCAACAAAACTAGCGGGTGTGGTGTTGCGAGCCACACTGAACGAAAAGTCAAACGATCTTTTTTTGGGCGCGCCATTTAATGTAGCACAGTATGCATTACTTACCCACATGTTTGCACACGCACATGGGCTACAGGCAAGGAAACTAAGCGTTTCGATTGGGGACGCTCACATTTATAAAAACCATCTGGACGGTGTTAATCAGGTCATACAGCGTGTAGAGGACAGCAAAAACTTACCGACTATACAATTCAACCAAGACCCCACTGGTAAAATCGATTTTATTAAGATCAATAAAGTCGTAGTAACCAACTACGTACCTCGTCCACACATACATGGAAAGGTAGCTGTATGATAACGAAAAACGAAATTATGTTGGAGTTAGTATTCAACCCTGCCGTGATGACGCTTCCCGCTGGAGCAAGTGCCCATTTACTGTCACTAAACATATGGGGAAGTGTACCATTCAGTGCAAGAGTTAAATCACTAACGTGTGACGCATTCTACTGCAATAATACGTTAGTGATACCTAATCAGGAAAAGTTGGAGTCGTGGCATAGTGTCGAAGCTTACAAAGAAGCAACAGGCAGATCACGATAAGGCACTAGCTCTCTTACACTCAGATAAGCGTTTGTCATACGAAGATAAAATATTCGTATACAATAACTATAATGAAGCGGCCAATGTGAACGTGAGAGAGCTAGGTAGCTTCCATACACCAATTGATCTAGCTTATGATTTTGTATTGGATACCGATAGAAGTGCAAAAACTGTAGTTGATTTGTGTGCCGGTACAGGCGTGCTAAGCTTCTGTCATTGGAACCGTATCGAGTGGGAATATAAACACGCTGGTAAGAAACCACCTTACTATCTATGTGTAGAGCTTTCCAAGGAATATGTAACTATTGGAAAACGACTGTTCCCGGAAGCAGAATGGGTATGTGCTGATGCGTTAACTTATGACTGCCTATCCCATTTAAAACCTAATCGATTATTTGACCAGTGCATGAGCAATCCACCTTTTGGCAGAATTGCTAGTGCTAGCGGAAAAGGTGACTTTGAATTCCACGTAGTAAAACGTGCTGTAGAGATCGCAAACTATAGTTCATTTATTTTACCTCAAGGAAGTGTACCGTTTCAGTATAGCGGTGCTGCCTACTACAGGGAAGTTGAGAACAAAGGGAAGAGATTTTGCGATAGTACTGGAATACACCTAATGGCAGGTATCGGTGTAGACACCAGTATTTACAGAGAAGAGTGGAAAAATACATCGATTGTATGCGAGGTAGCTACAACAATGGATAAGGAGATAGAACGCACATTACATACAGCCACGTTACGTAACAAGTGCCCTCTAGTAGCGTTGGCAGCGATACCGTCCGATAGCGTAGACGTAGCAATATGTAACCTAATGAACAACCGGGATACTGATATACAAAAAGTATTCAGTGAGCTACAACGTGTTTTGATATCGGGTAAATTCCTCTGTTTTTCAGGAGAGACTACGCCCAAAGATACAATAATAAACTACTTAGAGAAACTTCCAGTAGGTTCAGTAATCATAGACCCATTCATGCTGGAAGGTGATATAGGTAGACTGGCCTTGAAGAAAGGAATGAAATACATAGGGATAGAAAAAGAACGTAAGTATTATTTGAAAGCAACCAAACGAATAGGTAAACTGTTATGACCGCACTTAACATGTCTAACATTCCAGTTGTAACCCGTGGTATAGCACCCATGGCCCACTTTGATTATGTAGCAAGTCTGGATACAGAAAAGCTACAGGCTGATACACCAGAAAACAAAGGAAAGTTTTTAATCTATACTGACATTACCGACCAGCTTATCTTAGCTCGGATGGTAGAAGAATATGTGAATAGCGTGCTAACAGGCCGATACCATAAATGGGTAGAGACTCCTGTAAGCGTAACAAGCCTAAGTTTATCAGTGCGTAAACTTGACGAGTTGTACGTCAATCATCCACATATATTCTATGTACAGAGAGCAGTTGGCTACGGTGTACGGCTAATTCCATTTGCTAATCACTACCATGTGGTTCTTCTACGGGCTATATTAAATGCACTTGATTCTTTCCCTCTGGATGACGCACTTTCTGTAATAGGTATGATGCCTATAAAAATAAGTAGGGAGGTCGAAAATGATAGAGAGAAATTTATATTCACTATAATCAATGGGCCACAGCTTGCCAGCCTACAGGTACGCAATATACAGGTAGAGGAACATGAATGGTACGACATAACTATGTTTAGGTTATGTGTATTGGTGGATCTGACTGGGCTAAACAGTGACCTAGGACAAGTGAACGTACTCACAAGGGCAAGCAATGCTAAAGCGTAAGCAGCTAATACGGCATGACCCAAAAAATGGAAAGTATGGTGACTGCTATCGCACGTGCTTATCCAATATACTCGGATTCCCTAACGTAACAGACGTTCCACATTTCCTTGATGGGTTACTACCAAAAGATGGGGAAGTGTTTGAACAAAGGATTAATGAATTTCTAGCGACTTACTCATTAGCCAAACGAGTTGTGCTGGCCCCTACTGTAGATTTTGCTGTTCAGTTCGCAGGTAATGCTCCTTGCATAGTGTGCGGTATAAGCAATCGTGGAAATAATCATGCAATACAGGTTGGGAATGGTGAAATTTTCGATCCACACATGGACGTGCCAGACGGACAACACTCACTGGTAGGCACACTATTCGGGTATGATCATTTTGTAATTGAATTTATTATACCTACTTCCTATCACAACATCATAAAGGTGGGCAGAAGTGGCTAACAGGGCTGATAGTGCTAGTGCACGTAATGTCAAAGCATACAACGGAGGTATTGACAACAAGCATATCCCACCGTTGGAAAAATGGGCAGCAGCACCAGTGGAAGGTTACCCAAAGCTATGGTTTTTCAAGGAAGAACTGCTAACAGAACAAGACCTGAAAATAATACCACACCTTGAGCTTAAACATAGTTTCCATTATGCAGCTACTAATTATTTACGGAAACTAGCCAAGGATTTATACCCAAACAAAGAAGATTATAGGATAAGTACTAACCTAGGAGGTGTAGCAGTAACAGGTGAAACGACGTTACACACTGTGGATTTTTATCTACAGGTTGGTGTTACTATGTCGGCTCGCGGTTTGTTAGGTGTCAAGCTTAGCAGGAAGTATAAAAAGGCTGAACACATTGACATGCGTATGCAAGGAGGGCACATAATACGCTTACACCGGGCGGATATAATACCAATGTGTGCGGTCATGTACCGAACGGTAACGGGCCTATCAGATTACACAGGGGGAACAAATAGATATTGTGACCTATCTCATTTGCTAAAGCTGGCAAGGCGGTGGCGAAAGATTGCGGCCAAATAAAGCAAAAGCCCGGAATCCTTAATGGAAATCGGGCTTTCTTTTTAACCAAGTAAATTGGATAGTTTAGTTCCAAAGTGGGCCAACCGCTTCTGTAGAATTAGCTGTGTGAGTTCCTTAGACCTTTTACCTTTCACTGGAGCACTTCCAATTGCTACCAGCTTACGGTTAACTGTCCTGTGTGTAATAACCCCGTTCTTACCCCACCTACCGTACCCCATAGATTCCAATCCAAGGGTACGCGCTCTTTTCACCGCTGGTGAAATTGTAAGTTTCCTTCCTGACTTTCTCCCTACTTTTTTGATACCACGTATAGTCTTTCGCTTTTTCTTAACCGCCATAGTTACCTGCCTTTATACTATCCAGTATATTCATGATCACCGTGTATAAATCAGTAACCTCGGGTGCGTATACCTCATAGAACTGCCGCCCACTAGGCGTGTAAATCGTAAATTTATCTGGCTGCATATCTACCACAATACGCACGTCAATTATATTGTGAGCAAGTATGAATAGGCGTAGTTCTTCCTGATCTATGCTTACTTTCCAGCCACTGTAGTTTTCAAGCATTCGTGCCAGTAGGTCAACCATGGCGCATCCTCATTATTTGTGTAGACATAGCACGAAGCCCGTCTGAGCATGCTTTTATTTTATCAGTAAGTACCTTGCGTTTATCATTGTACGCTTGTATGTCCTTGCCACGTTTAAGGGTAGCTAGCTGGTGACGTAGGCGTGCAAGTTGCTGGGTTTTCTTCATTTTAGCATCTTGCTTACTCTTTACAGCTTTCCTGTTAGCGACCGACGCCCGTTGTTCCGTATGCTGTGCCTTAGACGGAGTTTTGCCAGCCGTCTTTTTATATCTGGAATTTGGGTGTTTCTTTAAATAGGCCACTTGGGCAGATTGAGTTTGGTTATCGAACCAACTCACTGCGGCATTCCTCGTTTATCTCTACGTCCCAACCAGTTGGCTTTTGACACATGCATTTTTTCAATGTAGTCAAATGGTGCAACAGCCCCCTGATCTTGCACTTCACTTTGGTTAGATAGAAGGTCTTTAACCTTTGGTTTCGTCAGCTTAACACTAGGATAATCACGTTTAGCAAGCCGCTTACCATCGTATTCGGTACTGTCTTGCCTACCTGCCATTCTACCCTGTAGTGAAAGACTTAGCTTTGCCATTATGGTGCCCCCGGTTCGTTTATTACGTTAGAAATCACCTTGGTATCATTTGGTGTTCCTATCTTACGCTTTTTCGACTTCTTTCGCCGTACACCTTTAAATTGCAGTAACCCTTCCTGTGCAGCAGGATCATCCCAACTAATATCAGGTAACGCATCCCATCGGTCGGTAGACCCTGCCTTGTATATTTTCTTTGGTGTGGGGAGTAAAACCTTCATGTTTTCTCCGTCATCTGGTTGTACACAGACATTTTCATGTACTCTAACGCACCAATAGCAGATAGCTCTGTAACTGGCCTTCCTACAATGAAAAAATCATGTTGGCCTTCTGGATCTAAGGTAAGTAGCAGGATGCTAGCGGGATTCAACTTACCCTGTTCTATTTCAGCACAAATGTTACGAAGTTGACTAAGAAGTGGTGAAATAGGTACTACATTGCTCATACAAAAAACCTTATATCCTGTGTGTTACCAACCAGTGCTTGTTGTACAGAAGTAAATGCGTCTAGGTAAGCAGACTGTTTAGCGTGTATGGCAACCGCCTGTGGGTTAGTGTCACCACTAACGGATTTAATCACGTGTTTAATCTTCTCTATGATACGATCTAGCAGAGAGTACAATTCTTTTGCAAATGCAGCTTTTACTTGTGTACTACTAGCAGTAGCAAGACTAGGCCCACCATCACATACTTCTTGCGGTTGATCTACAAATGCGCATGCTTGGGCTACTAGACCCAACCCTGTAATTATTCTGTCCATGTTTTCGGGGAACAGACTACACAGAGCATTGTTACGTGTATTTGCTACGATGTAACATGCTTCCTGTAAAGAAGTGGCGGCGTTTTGTATAAGGCGTTTTACTTTTGCACTATCCGTTTGTTCAGGCTCAGGCTCAGGTGCAACAGGTGTATTCCAGCATACCCCGGTGGTGGCCCACTTCTCCATTAGACACTCCCACTTCTCTTTTGTGAGAATTACAGAAGCAGGGATAGGCCCAATTTGCAGCATGTTACTATCATCAATTGTCACGATATAGCAAGACTCACCATTCCGTTCTACGATGCCAGCAATTTGCCCAGCCATACTGCAATCTTGCACAATTTTTTGGCCTAGTTGGCAGTCTTCTGAAAAGGGTGTCACTACAACCTGTGTACCAAGTGACAGTATGTTATATGTTCCATTTGAATCACTTGCTGTACTCAACATAATGCGCATAGGTTACACCTCACTGGATTTAATAATTTCACGAACCCTAGTTGCAGTTTCTTCTAGGGATAGCTTATGTCTATTCATGTATTCCTGCATCCTAGCAGATAGTGCACGTTCCTTTAGTGTGCCATGGCTAGCATTTTGTAGTAGCGTCTTCATTTGAGTCTGCAAGTCGTAAGCATTCCAGCGATACCCAAAAGAGTTCCTTATGTAAGAATATCTTTCATCAATAGGTGCTCTGTTCTGGTAAAGGGTATCTACTACAAACTTTATGTCACTGTATTTATTGCGAGCGAATCGGTTGGCAGCTAATGTCTGTAACTCTAAGTCGTCGCCGCTCAGCGTACGAATTACAGGAACTGGCTTGTTACCGTACGGAATTTCAGACAAAGGAACTGCTTTTCTGGTGTCTAGTCTTGCATAGGCAGCTTTATCACGTATGGCATAAATAGCGATACCGTCCTTCACCATACCAATGATAGCTTGCCTCAATCCTTTCGGTGGTGTGAAGTTGGAAAGGTCAATGTACACTGCACGTATCAACTTACGTACATTTTTTAAAATGGGCTTTTTGTAAAAATAACGATCTTCTTGCTCGTTGTGGGTATGTATTGCATCTGTACCCCAATAGTTGACAGAAGACCGAGACATTCGTGCATTAAGACGAGCAGCCCTAAACTCAAGTATAACCGGGTAATAGCTATGGGGCTGCATTTTTCCACGCCGCACACTCAGAAAAAATGGTGTTTTTGCGTAAGCTTGTTCTGCCTTTTTACCTGCCACCTGCGACAGAATTAGTTCATTATTTTTGTACAGTGACAATAGTGCATTTAGGGAAGTACCATGGTAGGCCGACGCTTGTTCAGAGGCTAATGCGATTTGCATATGGTTACCTATACGTATTGCTGGGCTGTATGTTTAATTTTAGTGATTATACGCAAAATGTTTGCGATATGCGAACTAACATTTTCGTCGTCGGGCACCGGCGTATCACCATAGATAAAAGCTTCCACCTCGTCGAGGTCGTCCTCAGACGGCAGGGTTTTAGTAAGGAATCCGTGTAACATTTCCCGAAGTTCACTTTCTGTTATACCTCGGAAATTACCCCGCCTCAGTATTAAAGGAATGCCTATCAGCATGCTATGTGTCTTAGTTAATGCTAGTTCAATATTACCATTTGCCCACTGTATAATTTGCTTCAATCCAGACTTACCATAGTCGTCACCGAGCATATCTAAAATAGATAAATATCCAAACACGCTGCCTAGCTCAGGATATGTAAACTTATTGATGTTGGTAAATACTAAGTTATCCCATGCTTTTGTCATCGTATGTTTTACAAGTGCTTTACGTTTGCCTACGTCTATAAACAGTTGAAGCCACCGTGGGTCTGGTTCTTTATCTAGTGTCCCCAACATTATGCTTGCTGTCTCTAAAGCAGTATACAACGAGCTATCCTTGGATGTATCTATTTTATCCACAGGAATGGCATTTATTGTAGGGTAGGGTATGTTATATATCCTGTCTACAATCATTTCGTCAGGATATTGTCTACACGACACGTAAGGAGCATATTCTGTACCGATGCACGGCAAGTAAGAAGACAGGGATAATTCCACCGGAGTATAGGGAGACACTTTTAGAAAGTCCAGAAACGCCCTTTTCTGGTCAGGAGTGCCTGCATACATACAGTAATCTAGTACGCTATGCGATGCTGCTGTTATATACTTCTCGTTATTCTGTTTTAGCAACTTACGCAACACCTTACGTGACGCTAAGTTTGGTGCCCCGGTATATTCAGCTAATTGCTTAGTGGGGTATTCATTACCGTATTTCAAGCATACAGCTAAGAATGGTAAACCTTCTACGGAGTCATACACAAACTCCATGACGTAATCGTCTGGCTCAGGAGCATATTTAAACTTAGGTAATGCGGATAACGCAAACTCGCTAATCTGATTGTGTTTATACTCGGTTGCGTCTATATACGCCTGTAGAACAATCTGCAAACACATACCCAGTGTGGAAGGTTCATCAAACACAGAAGGAGGTATGGCGTATTCCTGCTTTACAAATTGTTTAATGTTGGCTAATCCACCAATAGGCAAGTCATCTAAATTCTCTTCTGCCACTGATGGATACAAGAAAGTTGCGGCTGCTCTACCAGATTCTGGTTTTATGTACTTACGGGCGAAGTTGGCAAATCTTCGATTACGTACCAGCATGCTCAACGGAAGGTTATAATCTTCGTCATCCGTATAGGTACCTTTCAACACGTCTGCCAACGTAGTAGGCCATACAGCTAGTAGATAATCAGAAATAGCTGAATATTTCGGTGTCTCTTCTGATGCGCTAGATATAGAATACTTGTACATAATATCCAGCAGTGAAGCTAAGTGATCGTACCTATCTAGTTCCCTCAGCTTGCGTCCCTCTTCTAGCCAAGGTATCCACAAAGACGGATTATACTTTACCTGATCTTGGGTCAAAGACGTTACAGTTTCGTCATAGGTGGCCCCAACCCCGTCGTCATAAACGCCGTTAGGCAGCCAATAACTACCCGGTGGAACGTCTGCGTTAAACTTACGTAAAAACCTTGCGATTGTTTGTAGGAATCCGGGGACTTGCGTACCGTATACCTTTGTTTCTTGTCTGTAGAAAATATCACCTTTCCCATTAATAAATGGTTTTATCAGGCAACGGCACAGGGGATTCTTGATATTCAGGTCATCACTATTAATCGCATACGCTACTAGAGTGCCCTCTGCCACGTCTTTAAACAAACAGAATTTAGCGTTCGAATCGTCAACAGTTTCACCACTGTCGGATAGACGCATACAGCTAGTTTTATCCCAGCTACGGCCAGTACTCATCCCAACAATGTCGTAAGGGTGGCAGCTTATTACAACTTGTACGGATTGCTTACGGGATTGTTGTAACTGTGGGTCGTTGTCGAATACTGCCTTGGCAGCAGGAAACTTGGATAACACCTTACCGATGTTATACTCATTTTTCTGTTCTTTATCTGTTATTTTTACACATTTTTTAGCAGCATAGTTAGTAACACGAAATCCTGCTTTCTGTAGTGTTTGTCGTACTAGTGGAGGCACTCGTAAGTTTCGATAATTCCCACTAAGGGGCATGTATAGACGATAGCTACTAACCGACTTCTCTGGCATCATAGCTTGCAGCATTTTTACAGTTGGACTATTTTTATTCCAAACCCTTCGAAATTTTAGTGCTGTAGGCAGCGTAACGGCAGCAGTAGCTAACTGTAGTTTGTTGCCCATGTTTCTATTTACGTTACCTACTGGTTTAGTCATCTTTTCTTCCTTTTGGCCTACATTTCCGCAACATGTAGGGTTCATACGCCATATTAGTGCGGCCGGTAGTGTCAAATCCAAAGGATCTATAAAATGCTACAAGCTTATCAATTTTTGTTTTCTTGTCTAAGGGTGACGCTAACAACTCTACGTCATGTCCTGCTGCATCTGTCATTTGTAGGAATTCTTGCATTGCTTTACGAGCGCTGCCAGCTCCTCGCTTAGCCACAGGTGTTCTGATACTACCTATAGAAACAACACCGTCAGTTTCATCAAATGTGTACGAAATAGTTGTACTTCCAATTTTAATGTCACGTACTCGACCAGATACTAGATCGAGAGAAGCAGCCTTAGCTAAGTATACCTTCATTGTTGCCACCATGTAGAAAAGAAAAACCCCCGGAATCCACAACAGAAACCAGGGGTATCATATCAAGCACTACGCCAACGGGCTTCTAGTTTTCTTTACGCGATTCGTTACTGGTACGACCATCGAAGTATTCTGTTATCTGTGGTGGTGTCATTTCCTCAATCACAAATAGAGGAACCCACACACGTTTCACGCCAAAATGTTTGGTAGTAAATTCATCAACAGGCCACTGGGAGACTACGCCAACGTTTCCATTCCGACAGTAAACGGTATTCACAAGTCCGTCTACAACAGCTACGACATAGTATAACTCTAGGTCGGCCCTGCTTGTCGTGTAGTAGTCCCCTGCTTGTGGCCTCCATTCTAAATTATCGTAAAAGCGCAAAGCTAGGGCTTGTAACTTTTGTTTTTCAGTGAGAGACGTATGTTTCATGGTTTATCTGCTCCAGAAAGAAGGTCATCTTGCCAAGGGAAAGCTTCGGCATTAGCTACCATCGTAACGATAGAACTTGGCTATTGCACGGCGTACGTTACGTTGGGATTCTGTAATACCTGACCCACGTACATGACCGGAATTCATCACGGCCAGTCGTATTGTCATTAGTAAACGGCGATTAATTTGTGTAGTTTGCCCAAACAAACCTAGTCCATCGTCACTAAAATGTGCAACCACTCTGTTTATGAAACGGCCACTTATTTTGCTACTTATAATGCACGAATCTTCGTGGTTTATTACATGTATATTATTGTAGTCACTTGCCGGTATTTTACTACCTTCCGGCCACACATGAACAGACAGCCACGTGTGTGCACTGTTGTCAGCAGGCACCTCTGCTTCATACACGACGAATCCAGTCATTATCCTACCTTTATCCTACAGTTGCGTTATTGACTTTCGTATATGTAGATACTACACCCGTGGCGTAACCGTAACTCTCACCTTGGTGACAGGTTCGTCAGGTTTGTCGGCTTGCAACAGTTTGACAAATGAATTAGACATGGTAAGTCGCCAACTACTAGTCAATTGATCTAATTGTAGAATATCACGACCAGACTTTAATGTAGTGTATGACACTAATGGTGCAGCAGGGTTATCTCCGCATACCACGACAGCAGTATCAAGATCATCGGTCATGTCCCACGCGATGTTAATTCCGTCTTTACAACCTAGTAGAGCAATTCCAATGAAGAAAGATTTAGTAGGCGTGTTTCGCTCAACATGGAACATTTTGTGTGGACTTAGTGGATAACGAGAGAGTATAGCGGCAGCCGTTATCACTGCGTCCGAACGATCATTGACGAAAATATTAAAGTCATACTGATTCTTTATGTTAGCCATATTCCTTACCTTGTAACTTGTACAGTTGAGTGATTTATTTTTACTTTATTATGTGTATTTGGTGTAGGTGCAACGGTACGTATGATATACCAGCATCCCTAAACCCTTCGTGCGTAGATTTAACTTGTTCACTGACTACAATTCCATCATAATGTGGGGCAGGGTATTCAGGAATTGATAGGTAAGACCATAATTCGTCGGCGTCACTCATGTGCACAGTTTCGCCCAGTTTTATAGGCTGTACCCCTTTTGGTGCAAGTCCCGACGGTATAAAATAGTTGTTGAATATGTCAACAGCCCTTTTATCATGTCGCGTATCAAACACGTTATGCATAGCTAATTGAGCTTTCTTGATAATAGAACCATACTCTTGCGCATACGCTATGCTAAGAGAAAAGAAAGCAGGTCGATATTCAGAGAAACGTTCAAACTTTTTATCTGTCCCGTGGTAATAAATCTTTGCAGACGATGTAGCCAAATATACTTTCATCACCCCTTCTCCATGTTATAGTCCCAATAACAATCAGTCACTCTTTGTCGCTAGATCCATAGCACGCTGGATTTTGCTATTCGGGCGAGTGTTGGTTGTCTCAAACACAGGGATAAACACAGAAGGGTCGATATAGTTGGCGATTGCAGTAGACGCTGTGACAACTTCACCAGACTGGTGACCTAATTCCTTACCAATTGCCAAGCATTGCTTTTCAATCCATGCGTTTACCGCTTGATCTTTTGCACGGGCACCAAATGGGCATTTCTCCATAAGAGCACGGGCCATAGCAGTACCACGCAATTTACGAAATTTGTGAATTGTGAATTTTTCAGGGAACCCAATGTCACGCAAATACCCATTAATCTGAGCATTCGTTAGTGGCTTACCACGGAAAGTAAACACGTAGTCTTTGGGTGATAATTCGTCGGTGTATTCTTCCAGCGCATTTTGAAGCAATTGTGTACGCACGGTATTAAATTTCACAACGTGCTTTTGTGCACCTGCTTTCTTACCAACATACTTAAAAATAACTCGTTGGTCATTTATGTTTAAATGCTTCCGTAACAGGGTAGAAATACCATAGGTAGTCACCCCATCGGTTGCTGCACGTGTGCTGCCAACCCGTGCACTTGTCTGGAATATAACCTCACAGATCGCAGCGGCTGTGCCCCGTAGAGAGCCTTTACCTTTTGCTAAGTCGGGTAGCCACTTTTTCACATATTTATCTATATCAGGTATCATATCCTGAATAAGGTCAAACGAGGCTACCCTGTTTTCTGTACGTGACCTTTTTGTCTGCACGTTTGTGTAATTCTGTGCAAACGGTGCCTTGTACTTACATACGTACGAGTTATCTGATTCCGGGTCATAGTTTGGGTTCATTTGACCGATGCCAACAGGCTTACTTAAAAGCTCCAGCCCTTGCTCAGTGTAAAAATTCCCTTTGTCATCCATTTGACCACGATACCACGTAGGGATATCGTGCTGTACGTTACCTAGTTGCTCGATTATTTCCTGTGTATCCATTAACGGAGAACCGCTAGCCCGTATAATGTTTGCTATAGCTTTAACTGCAATGGCTTTCCGCTGGCGGCGCATATCAAGGTAAGCTTGATGTTCCGGCAGGTTGCCCCCTTTCTCTTTCGCAACTTCACGCCACTTTTGCAGCACAGTCTCTGGCATTACACTGCCTGCAACATTACCGTATTTCCGTACGTGGTTTTCCAGATTCAGATAAAGGTTATCCTGCACCGTAGTATCTACGTCATCGTCTTCATGCATAAACATTTGACTGATATGACGGTCTTTAAATGTACCTGCATACTGCATGATTCGTTTTGCAGCACTTTCCGATCCATTGTAAGCAAGCCGCATATCATTTATCTGACTAAGCTGTACCTTGGTAATGGCCGTATTCTTTTCAATTGCCTTTTTGCGTTCTTTCAGCTTAGCAAATGCTTGTTCCAGTACATGACTGTAGTTTGGATCGCTAACGTCCTTACCACTCGCCATGTTCACAAATATTGGGTTGAATGCCCGTGTCATGCCGTATGCTTTTAGGAAAGGTGCTGTTTCCTCTGTCCATTTAGCAAGCTTAGACCGGAAATTTGTCCCGTATTCGAATTCGTTTGATCGGTATATGGCAAGCAGTAGTTTTATGAATGCGTCAACGCCAGCATCAGTACGTACCGACGCAGATAGAGAAATCATCATTCTATTAACCTCAGACATTGGCTAACATAAGCAGGGTTGTTGAACTTGTAAGAGTACCGGCCACTATCAATATCTTTCTGTGGTATGGGCACACCTATGTACTCGTAAGCAATAAGCTTAAAATCGGTGTTTTCAACAACCCGTTGCTTATCTACGCAAAACAGGCATTCGTCTACCACTTGGGTTAACTTGTTAACTCGATATCCATACCACAAAGTGTAGCCGTGTTGCTTTGCATATGTAATTACTTCTGATTCTGTAGAAGGCACGTCTGGTAAAAAGTGTCCACGGCCTACACTAGGCAACTGCACCAGTCGTTGTGTTAAATCTTTCCAGTTAGGACGGGCACTAGCTAGTTTTTTTATTAACTCTTTACTCAGATTACTTGCAACTGCACAGATTCTCATGTGATTCCCTGTTTATCAGATCCAATACGGCCGTAAGGGCAATTTCAGAAACTTCGTCAGGCGGTAGGGCAGCATCAATTCGCACGGTTGTCTTTTCATCAAGTAAGTGTTCATAGTTTTCACGTACCTGCTTAAAGAAATTTTCGCATCGTTGCTCAATTATGTCCAGTACACGTCCGTGCATCCTTGCCTTTTGCATATCTGCATTCCCTGTAAGGAATATTGTAAGGTCAGGCTGCTCAAGGTAATTGTAACACAGCTTGTGTATGGCATACGTATCTTTGCAATACACGGTATTGTAAGCAAGTGAATCTATGTAGTATCGCTCGCTCACCACATGTATGCCTTTATCGAGATTCGCTGTTATCACCTTTTTAGTATGGTCACATCGGGCAGCGTATACAAGCAAAGATGCTGAAATTGGTTCCATGTCTACACTTAACAAGGCATCCCGCAGTAACTCTGCCCCTGCTGTTCCACCAGGCTCTCGCGTTTTTACATGTGGAATGTTTAAATCATTCAGCTTTTGGGATAGGGCACGGGCAAGCGTTCCTTTACCGGCACCTTCAATGTTTCCAGTAACTACAATGAATTTACCGCGCGTCATAGAAATACCTTATACGTTCGTTTAATGCTCCGTCTGCTTTCACCACCACACCACGCCAGTTTCTTAATGAGCTTGTATTGAGCAGCGTCATTGGTTTGTTGCGTCCTGGCTGCTTTAACACATCGAATACGGCCCGTAGTTTCAGACAGAATCAGCACACCCACACCCTGTGCAGCTATTTCCTTTTTGATCTCTGCGAAACATTTACTTTTCGTTATACTGTGTGGAAATGCAAAATAAAACTTGTGACATACGTTGGCGTCTAGGTAGGTCTTCCACTTTTTATCTGATCTATAATCTGCTAGGCACGATTTAACCTCTACCCCAATGATGTGCCCTGCGTGATTCAAACATACCATATCTAAACGTTTTCTACCCCATGCAGCAATACCTATTTCACTGTGCACAGAGTACATGCGCTTAACCCAATGGTACATGGTAGCTAAGCGCATTTTCTCGGTAATATCTTTACGAGACATTAGATATACCGAAGGGCTTTCAAGTAAGGCTCCAACCGTCCGTGTTCGTCATGTTTTTTCATGAGCGTATTAAACACTTTACGCATCGCAGCATCCGTACCGCGACCCATGATAGAGTCACGTATGCTGGTCAGGGTGTTCAAAACTTCATTATCCTGCAACAAGCCTCTTTTTACACGTCCCACAAAAGCTTGCATACGCTCGTCAAGCTCAGTAGTTAGTATTTTTGACGGGAATGCTTTCCAGCGAGAACGCAGCAATTCCGTATCTTGGATACGATATCGTCGCATAGCAGTAACAAAATCATCAAAAGGCAATGCGTACACTTCTGGTATTTCCTTGTACTCAGGCCAATCAACGTTTACCACGGGGTGGGCCTCTAGTTCCCCTAGTACTTCTGTACTTTCTTCTTCTATGTCTATTGGCAGCTTAATGGTACGTTTCAGGCTGGATGGGGAGAATGTTTTACCACGCATAAGCGTACCAGACAGGGAATACGCTTTATCCGCTGTATGTAATAGGTAAAACCGCATTGCTATGTTCGGGTAAACCGTTTGCATGATTGATTTCAATGACTGCAAATCTTCCATGGTCAATACGTCTTTGCTATACCATGCACTGTTGTGTCGCTGCACACCAATCAGCCGTTCACATAGAAGCACATAAAACTTTTCCGTAGACTTCACACGCCTTGCTTCCGAGGTGTCACACCGAACGACTATGTTAAATCCCAGTTTGTTCAGCCTATCCATTTCTTTATGAAATAATGGGCCGTGATTGTCTTTTAGATACCGTTCACTTTCAGCATAGTTACCGCGAGTATGCAGCTTGACACCTATGCTCATGAGTTTAATATGTACCATTTCATGAATCAAAGCGTCTGTGATCAGCTTACGATCAATGATGGCCGCAGGGTTAACGTGAATACGATATACTTGCTTGCCGCTTTCAGTATTCTTGAGTTCAGCCTGTCCCAGTGTTCCAGCACCCGGTTTTTTCGTGAATGTTACAGGAGGTAGCTTATCGTCAAATAGTTCTTTATTGTAGTAACGATAAAGCATTTTGATGGATTCTAGGTTCGGTTCAAACTGCATGTAAGGCGGGTTGTTCGGATCAACATAAATGCCTGCCTGTTCTTCACTGTTCCGAATGAGGAAACGAGCTTCTTTCCTAGACAAGTGGAATGCAATTGTATTGTCTGATCCATGATAAAGAGTGTACCCGTTGGCTACCTCACTCAGCCGAAACGTATCACCCATGACGATTACCAATGAATAGTCGTCGTTTGCATCGTCATATTGCAGGGTTTGGCGCCCAATATACCTGTATTCCATCATTAGTTCCTTTCGTAGCCTTCCGCTATGTACGTTATTCGTGTGGCATAACGGGCAGGACTGTTATCTATGTCATTTACAGTTATTCCATGCAGACCAAGGGCTGCAATATCTGTAACGTAAAGCATGGTGTCTGAAACCAGAGGAAAGCCATTAGCTACATCTCGGATTTCTACATAATCCTTGTAGTAGGGTAACACGTAAAGGTTTGGATTTTCCCAGTCGTCTGGATGGGCCAGCACAATAAATCGGGGGAATTTAGATCCTGTTAACCTTGCTCCTAATGCCCATGCAATATCAGCAGCCAATCGACGAGATAACTGGCCCATTACAGAAGAGCAACCACCACCGTAACCATAAACAGGAACAATTGCAGTAGGAGAAGACCCGTAACTTGTGGTATCGTCTGGTTGGCCTTCTACTACATGAAACTGGGCACTAGGTGGATAAACACATGACATGGTTTATTCCTTCTTACTGTCTGCTATCAACTTGTCTACTTTATCAGACAATTCGTTAATTGCGTTTACTAACAACCCAACCAGACTTGAATAATACACGTAAAGATAACCATCGCTGTCTCGGTTTACAGCTTCTGGCAATACAGCTTCCACTTCCTGTGCCCGGAGTCCAGTGTAACGGCGGTCTTCCCCTCCTTTCCGGTCAAAGGTGCACCCATGCAATTGTTTAACTTTCTGCAAGGCATCTTTAATGTCTTCAATGTTTGTTTTTAGCCTAACATCGGAAGACAACCCCACTTCGGTCTTTGCTACAATTTGGCCAAGTTTACCATTTAGCTCAATTGTATTTTCGTCTTCATACGAAAAACAAAGCATACCTAGAGGTTCAAAGCTGCTTTCGTTTTCTACAGTCTTGTTGTAGGAAAGCACAGCATTCCCGCCAACTACACGTAAGTATACGTTGTTCCCAAAGTTTAATAGTCCACTACCATCATCGGACAAGCGAATCGGGCCAGTAACCGTCACATTACCAGCTAGTGGAATGTAGTCACCATCACCACCAGATCCGCCACCCTCTGAATAAGGCACCCACCCATTGTTATTAATAGGTAGTCCATGGCCTAGCTGCCATGACGTTATTTTCTCGTCCTCAATTACACGTACGATCATTCCTTGCCTACGGGCTTGTAGCGGTATTGCATTTCGTTCTGCAATACTTGCTACTATACGTAAACCACCACGTAGGTCAGTATCTTCCAAAAGATAGGAATCACCTATCCTAGAAAACCGTTCTGCAATACTAGTTGCCATCGTTATTTCCACCCATAAAAAGAATACGCAATTTTCCACTTTGTGGCTGTAAGAACGATACGTGTACGGCGGAGTCTTGCTCAATCACTTTGTCTGGATAAACTAGTTCACCAGTCTGATCCCAGCACTGCACGATGTAGTCATTTGTCCGTAGGTCAATTGAAATACCCATGGCTTGATTCAACTCTACCGTAAGCATTGTTACGTAGGTACGCAATTCCTGCAAACGCACAGCGTGCTCAGGTTCTGTAGGTGCCGCTTGTATACGTATGCCCTTACCTAAGACTATTGGTTCGTATAAGTACATAAATCATACCTTTAAATTAAACAGTGAGTGCCATTATGTGTTTTTCCGCAAAGAATATTCATTTATTGCGTCTATTACGGCGTCCCCTAAAGGTACAATAGTGCTACTTATGCAATCCAACATTTCTGCGGTTATTATTTGTGCTGTGGTAGAAGTAGACCCTGAAAACAAATAGGTATGCTGGGCTAAAAATAAAGAACCATCCACTAACTCACCTTGCTCTGTGATTGGCGGGTTTTCCGAAGAGGCAACTACTGCACGGAAATAGTAAATGGGTATGTTTATGACACGTGCCGCCGCAACCTGCTGGTTAAACCATTCAACAATTTGTTGGCGCACGGTAAGGCTATGCTGATATGCGTTAACCTGTGCGATACTACCACGCATAACAAGTTTTAAAATATTGTGTGCTTTACCTACAAAAAGTGGTCGTACTTCCCAGTTATTGTTTGCAAGATTTTGGCGTAATGTGTACTCGGTAGCCGTATTCTGTACGTAAACAACCATACCTATCTTACGGGCCGATAAAGGTATGTTATCTCTATCTGTTACAGTCGCAACCGTTCGGTATCCACCTCTTACGTCTACGTCTTCAACAAGGTATGTATCGCCTACCCGCTGAAGCCTTTCTGCCAATGGAATTGCCATATTATAAATACCTTTAGTTTAGCTCAATGCGAGATCCATTTACGGTAACTTCCCCTAACGAGTCTATACCCAACCCACGCTGGGATTCAATAGTCGAAGCACCTTTAACTTTCACAGAATAATCACCCTCTACTTCCAATGAATAGTTACCTTTCACCTTGTGAGAGAAGTTAGATCCTGTACCCGTACCACGTAGTTGATTAACCTTAGTGACATTTATTGCACGGAGGTAGTCTGGTATATCTTCTTTGCTTCCAGTTACTACTTGTGTCAGATTACCTACATACGTTTGTGTACAATCTCCTAAAAACACTGTATGCACACTGCCGGGATTTATCACAATCAATTCGTGTGTTTCCCGATCCATTATCACAGTGCAACCACTAGGGTATTTCATCACCGTTCTGTTAGGGTAGTTAAGCTTTGCTTCGTCGGGAATTGTATTTGTATCATGTGGGTACGGCCGCATCATCGGTTTATGCGGATCACCAAAAGGAAATTGTATACCCACTTTACTACCAACCGGAGGTATATTCACATAACTAGATTCTTGTGGGTGTCCTACGTCGGTTGCAAACTGCTGGTCGTCTGGTAACGCCCATGGTAAATGGCTGTCTGGTATGGAATCACTGTGGAATCTTTCAATCCTTACCCGGCACCGACAACGCTGTGATGGATCATTGTTATCTACAATAAGTGCAGCATATATCATTTTCGGGTCTACACCCTGTCGCTGCAATTGCTTTGTCGGGTTTACCGGAGACGTAGACATTAGTAGGCTACCCCTTCCAATGTATGCCACAGAGCTAGTGCTCTTTCCCGTTCACCCAACGTAATCATACCAAAGTAAAAGGCGTGAGCGTCATACCTTTTATGATACGTGTTACTCGCCACGATACTGCCTAATATAGCAGAATAAGTAATCTGTTGAGCCTCGTCTAGCTTTAGTTCAACTAGGCGTAAAACATCCAGTGTAACAACACCCGCCGGTAGACCAGACGCTTTAGCAAAGTAATCTATCACTTCTTGGGAGTGCATGTCGTCGAAATTCAGCATATTCACACCATAATCATGATTTTTGACATAAAAAAAACCGCACCTCAAAATAGACAAAGGTGCGGTTCTTGTCCTTTGGCTATGCCAAGGCTTACATATAGTTAAATTAATCTGTAAATGGCACCACGGTACGACGAAGCAATGGGTTTCCACCACGGGCATCCATTTCCGCTAATTGCTTAGCAATTTTCCTATTTGCCCTTTCATTAGCTAGTTTTTGGTTTACTAGGTAACGTGCTTTTCCGTCGTGTGTTTTACCACCTACTTCTTGTAGTTCTCCAAAGTCCCGTGAAGCCAATCCTAACATACGGCCAGAAGTATTTCGTGCCAGTATATCACTAGACGTACGACTAAGTTGCTTATCGTATATTCGTTGTGACGCACTAGCAACCCCAAGGCGGTACGCTTGCTCCTGCGCGGATGACGCGAATCCACCAGATGCTTCGGCTGCGTCACCTATGCCATATTTTTTCTGTAGTTCTTTAATCGTTTTTGTGTACTCGTAAATAGCTTCTTGATTATGCAAGTCAGCTTGCTGATCTGCCAATAGTCTATCTATGTTTAAGCCACCGGCAGCAGCCATAGCCCGTAATGGAACTGGTACACCTTTTTCAGAAAGGTTTTGCAGTAAATCCATGTACTGCTGGTCACCTTCGGGCTTCAACGTTTTCTCAAAGTGCAAGCTTGGGATAAGCAAACGAGTGCCATCCTTTAGCCTGTCCAGTGAACCCAGTGGATCAAGTTTATCCAACAGGTTATCACGTACCCGTAGTTTACCAGACGAGTCCAACGTGTATCCTTTAACCGCACTAATCATGGGGAATATGCGGTTGTATAAAACCTTACGTACCAGATACTCACGCTGCATCCGTACGCTATCAATAAAGAAAGAGGTAGACGTATCCTGATTGTTATAGGAAGCATCCCCACTGAGCATTGATTCATTGATACCAAGGCATTTCATTTTGATTGAATCAATCTGATCTTTGTTATCAAATATAATCCAACCACCGGAAGGGTCGCGTACTTCCTCTGTACTAACACCACCACGTGTTGCAACTACTGCGCCTAGTGGATCGGCGTCAGCATCCATGAATAGTTTACTTACTTGATCCATATCGGCAGGCGTAGCTTCCCATTCACCTGCGCCGTCTAACGTAATGTGCAATATACCTTTTTGTCGCATTGCACTACGGATCAGTGTCCCACGGAAAAGGTTTTTCTCCATCAAATACCATGGCAATACACGACGATACCATGATAATGCAGTGCTGGTAGAACCGGCCCGTCGAGGTACATAAACAGTTGAGCGAGGATCTAATTCAAGGGCCTCATTGCTCAACTGATTCATGATATCTGTGCCCAAGTATTCACGGATTGCTTGTACCCGTGGGCTATCAGATTGCATGGTTGACCGGATATGTTCAGGGAAAGCCACTGTGATAAGTGGATCGGTTCCATAAAAAGGTAACTGATCGATTTTGGTGTTTTCATACCCATGCGGCATGATACGGTTAAACACTTGAGTCGATGAGTTATACAACAGGGAACCTACAAAAGCACCCTTAACATCATAGTCAATACTGATATCCGGCAACAAAGTGCGTATGTCTAGCCGGTCAACGTTTTCCTGAAAGTCATTTGCTACTTTCCGGTCGAGAATACCCCCGAGCGTAAACTCGGAAAACATCAAGTTAGCCTTAATGTCCGTGATACTTCCCGATATAGCACAGTTGTGGTAAATATCAGAATACAACCGCATTACTAGCTTTTTCTGCTCAAGGTCTTCGGAGAAAAGAATACCTTGTAGCAACGGTTCTATGTCAATCTCAATGGGTAGCTGGGATATTCCAGCATTACCCAGTGGAGAAGAGGCGGTAGCCATCATAGGGCCGTTACGGCTAGATCGATGCAGCACTTTACCTATAGGGCCATGATTACGAGTCGGTGTGTCGGCGCTTTGCGCTATGCTACCGACATTTCTATTACGTCTACCGATTTGCATACGTTATTACCCGAATGTTTTCACTTCTTGCTGCGGTTTCACCATCTTGATCATGTAATGGAAATACCGCCCCTGTGAACCGTCGTAACCCGTACCTTGTATAAAACGCCTTATTTCTTTCGGTGTTACGTCGTTGTACACCCAGCGCACGTCTGAGTAAAATTCAACATAAAGATCCTGATTTTCTTTATCGTATGCCGCTAGCTTAATAGCGCTGCTATTAATAGGTAGTGTTTCTAAGTGGAAAGGCACCTTATCTGCCTTGTCCAATCCACCTTTACCTGCTTTCACTGGCATACCGTCCACCTTACCTTTGTATCCACGGGAATTAGCAATAAGGTAAGTGGCTTCTGTCTGGTTAAGATTAAATTCAATATCTGGATGATTCTTGTGCACAACAAAGGTTTTCTTACCGTATGTACGGTAGCCAAATACCTCGTTGGGGTTTATATACAATTCGTACTCTTTGCTGTGTCGATCCAGCTTGTACTCTACCGTTCTTTTTCCCAAAAAACGTAACCAATGATATGTACGCATATATTCCTCCTAAGTATATGTTTAAATTACACTAACGAGTACGTCCCGGTGTGTAAATACCTATCGGAGATCGACTTTGTGTTCCTCCGCCACTTCCCACTTGCGACGTAACACCACCACGGGTTCTTAGGAATGCCATAGGGCCGGAAGGTGCAGGTGTTGCCATATCTGGTGCACTGAGCAATAGCGTTTGTATATCTTCTTGCTGTAATCCCCACACTGCTAACGCTACAGCCCGCCACGTATCATCCGTGTAACCATCACCCTTGTTAACGGTGCGCAAGCCATCTTTAATTGTGTACAGTTGCTTTGCCAAATGCGCTACAGGCTTCATGTGATAAAAGGTTCTATAATCTGCGTCCAGTACGTCTACCAACTCGTCTACTGGTATCTCTGATTTAGGGAAGTGCAATATCCCTTGTTCCAGACAAGTAACCACAGCCGTCATATCGGTATATTTTAAGCTGTACTTTTTCGCAATGAATGCCTCCATTTCTGCACTCGGATCTCCCATGTCTAACTGGGCGTCATTTAGCAGTTTAATACTATTCCATCGGTCTGCCAGAAGTGCCTTTGTGTTACTGGCTTGCATAATTGGCAGTATAGATTCGTTATAAATGAGAGAGTGGTTTAGCCGGTATCCGGGCTGCGGTATTATCTCACCAATTCCCTCAATGTGCATATGCAACCCATCAGTGGACGCCACTACAATAGAAAAACTGTTATTTGTTTCCCCGGCGTCAATTGCTACAAGAGTGGCTTTCTTCCGTGGTTTTACCTTAGCTTCACCATACATATAAGACTGGCCAGGTTCAGATTTCGTACGAAACTTGTTCGTCATCGTAATCGTATTCTTTCTTTTATGGTGGAAGGCGTCTTGTATGATTGTGTGGTTGGAAATAAACGGATTGGATATCATCGGGGGATTTGCCCCGTAGTTCTTTTCCGCAGACAACGGGTTTTTCTTGTACTCGTTCTGTATGAATTTTCCATCACGGGGGAAGTTTGGGTTTACTTCCCACGTCGGTCGATGAATACCATAAATAGATTCGTCCAGCTTCGCCCGTTCCACCAAAGTCATGATCATGTCTGTCCTTGCTGTGGGGGAACTGACGTTCATCGCATAGGCTGGTAAAACGTCGTCAATGCCTCTATCAAGCAAAGCATAGGCAGCCGTACGGATCGTACCTAGACTGTTAACCAAAGCATCATAAATTTCAAAGGCGTTAATCTTAACTTTCTTACTATCGCGTTCAGCATCGAAGTACGCGATCTCGTCGATACTATTTTTTGCAATCATACCATTGGCAGTCAGCATTTCGTCTTTGGCAGCAACAGAAATATCATAAACCCACTGATCTTCGATGCTAGTTACGGATTCCACTTCAACCCAAATAATATTAGGATCAGCACCCTCCATCACAGGCTTACCAAAGCCATGACGTACAGACAGGCTCTTTTTGGAATACGGTACTAGGAATTCTTTCCCGGTTGCATAGTAGTCATGCTTCCCTATAAACCGTTTATATGATTTGTGGTCGTCACGTTTGGTAAACCCTTTGTAATCTGTTTTCAAAAAACGATTCGTACTGTCACGGCTCAGGATAATACGGTAAACAGCGGTAATGCTGTCGCAGTACTGCTTGCAAATGCGTGACACATAACCACAACGGGCCAGCATCATTTGCTGCTGCTTTGCAAGCTCCTTACTTTTGGTGCTGTAGTATAGCATGCCGTTATAGTCTATACCGCCGTCAGTTACAAACCCAGCATTTAAATAAGCAATAACACTAGCGCGAGGTGCTTGCAAAATTGACCAAGGTACAGTCTTATTTAGAGCATACGCACCTTTTTCTAAACCGAGGTAGCGGAAGAATCGTTTTACTTCTTTGGTACCCATGTTTACACGGAAGTAAGCACACCCTTTACTTTCGTACTTAGCGATACGCAAATCGACATTAAACAGCGATTTCATGTAACGAACAAACCGCTGCACTTTAGCGTCACTAGTTGACGAATAAGTAAATTCATGATCACTTTTGTAAGAACCATCGGCTACCATACAGCCGAGTATATATCCCAATTGTGCAGTCATGTACAGAGGAGCTACAAATCCATATTTCCGCGCTGTTCGAGCAGATCCACCCCTCACACAGCATAAGCAGTAATTTTCAGGTGCCTCAATAGTAAACAAGTATGGTTTGCGGCATCCAGTACTCTTCTTAGATATTGCGCCAGCACTAGCAAGGTTCGCCATTACAGCATTAATCCCAGCTAGCTTAGGTAGTTTACGTTTGGCAGCAACCTCCAATAACTGAGATTTTGTGAATTGACGCAACTCACACATGAGCTGAACATACATGGAACTTACCGAATTCGCAGGTTCTGCAAAATTGTGGTGAAGCTCCAATTCTGTAGGAAACTCACCACCTATTGTCACACCAACATACTTACCCTGTAGGCTACCTGCTGGACTACGACGTGTTTTTCGCTTTTTACTAATTGTCAGGACTTTATGGTCTGATGTAACGTCAAGCTCCATGCCGTTTACAAGTTTGACGCGAACCATATCGGTCGCCCACTTAGTCTTCGACCAGTTGGTAATGGCCCGTACTTTAGACCCTCGTATAGTGTTTAACCCAACGATAGACGAGTCTTCAATTTTTATTAAACCAGCACTTGTTGAAATCAAAGAATTTGCTGCATAGCACGCGCCAATTCGGGTTTTACCACGCATTACCCGTTTATCTGGCCCCATTGGATAGAACTGGATGCCACGTACACGATAGTCAACATACACGTCCGACAGTTTAAAAAGGCGCTCGTCGTATACGTTTTCATAGTGGCGTAGCATAGAGTGATATTCACGGAACCACGGGGTATCACGCAACGCATAGTAAAACGGCGTCCATAAAGTATCTTTTGCTTGTGTGTAGGTAAGTGCAGCGAATGTGCCATGTAGCACAGTGGCACGGGACGCCCCATAAAATACCGCAGGCTTTTGCAGTTTAAGTAAACGGTGCAGTAGGTATGGCATCAGGTATGTGCCAACCGTATGCGATTTACCACTGTTGTGGCTAAGTAAACCGCCTGTAATAAACTGGTGAGTGTTTGGTAATGTAAAGTCGAATGTAGGACGTTCCCCAACTATAGCCAGTTCACGTATAGCGTCTTGTACTTCACCTTTAAAATATGTTCCAGAATGCAGGTCTTCATACCCGTCACTAGTTAACTCTATACATGGGCCGTTAACAGTATGCAGTATCCCAGCATTACAAAGCATTGCACTTATGTCGTCACGTGCAACAACCGATAAGAAAACCCGTCGGGCCTCGTCAAACACACCTTGCAAAAATGCAATTGTCGGTTTTTCTGACAACGTACGGATTGCCAGTGGCACCTCAGTGTTGGCAAACTGCTTACCTGCTTGGGTTGCAGCAGACAGGGATGTAGTGCCTTTCCCAAATACCCGTGCACCATAATACACAGGTATTGCCATCCCTATTTCCATATCCTTTAGCTTTACCATGCCATATTCGCTGGTAAACACAGGATGATCTTTTGTGCCAGTAACACAAAAACCCATTGTCGTACTAAGACGAACAACGGGTTCGGGTGCAGCTTTAAAGAAGTGGCTGGTTTGCTCCATCCACTTGCCATTGTATATGAGTTGTTTATGCTCTGTAAATCCTAATGGGTAGCTTTGGTCAGCACACTCTTCTATGTGCAGCATGCCTACATCAGAAAATACAGGTGTTGTACCAATCACGCAACGTTGCCCAGCGTTTACTGCTAGCTCGTTACGGAAAGCCATCTTGTTTGCTTTTACTAGCTTGGATCGTCTGCTCTTACATACAGGACAAACGCCAAACCTAAGTGGTTGTACTTTCCTTTCAAACTTTAGATACGAATCGTTAACGTCATGAGTTTCGAACAGCCATTCCAGATCACTACATTCAGGACAGTAGTCGTTAAATAGTACTATGCCCCACAACAACTGTTCCATAAAGGGACGTTCTTCTCCAAGTGTCCCAAATCGATCATCCGTAATCCATTCATAAAAATTGCTGGCCGTAGGAAGGTCACTATCGTCAACCCGTAAATCTTTCGGCACAGACGTGGTAGAAGAAACCATTGCACGGATGCGTTCAGTGATATTAATCTCACTGTCAACATCCATGGCTTTAATTGACTGGCTTACTGATTTTGTCATCAGTTCCAAGTCGTCCTCATGCCGCAACACGGCCCGCTTTCCACTTTCCTTTAGGCTAAGCAGATAGTCTAACGGGCTTTCTTCGCGTTGTTGCAGAAAGGAACTTTTTTTGATTCTCATCGTCTACTGGTTTTAACTCCCATTATCCGCTCTTCGATCATTTGTTCCGGCTGCACCTTGGCATGCTTACTTGTGCGCTGTGCTTTAAGGGCCTGTGCCCTAGCTTTGTCTTTATCAGATTCCGCAATGTTTGCCACTGTACCCTCAGCCATCAATTCAGCTAGCTTAGTTAGATAAACACTACGGATAGAAGCAGGTATATTTTTCATCTTTGTCACTATACCCGATACAGCGTCAAGTCGGGAAATTGACTGGTATGCGTCAAGAACACCCTCGTCCATGAGAATATCCATGCCTAACCCTTCTCGTAAAGCTGCCCCCACGTAAGACATAGCTTCGTCGTACGCGAACAAGTGGCTGGCTTGCTGGTATAATAAATTTTTATAGTCTTTAGTACGTGCGTCTAACTGTTTGTTAAACGATTCTAACTCTGTATCAGACACACAGAATTCTCCTACAGCATCCTGCCCATGCATGTAGGAATAATCTATGCCTTCTTTCAATTCATAGTTTTTCTCGTCCGGTATGTCTATGGTAATTCCGTCTTGATAATGCCACAACGGAACCCCAGTATCACACTCAAACACACCGGAAGGAACAGGAGGAAGGCCATAAACACAAAAAACGCTCTCCGTGGGCATAACATCCCACGGATCACGTTTGGTATTACCACTGATTAATTCAGGAAACGCCTCTTCAAGCGAGCGCGGGCGGCCCATCGTCCTGAACTGAACCTGACCTTCGTTTACCTTTCTTTTTACCTTTTTGCTTTTGTGGTTCTGTGTCTTCGCTTTCTTCGTCGTCAAACTTTATCCCCCCTTGAGGTGTCACGTCATCGTCAGGGTTATGTGCAGTCATGATATCGAACCGCTCTACCAGATCGAAGGACGTAACACCAGCATCCCGGTCTTTCTCCACAATGACAGGAAGAATCCCAAGCTCACGCTGGGCAGGGTTGGAATAATCCCATTGCCACAATACGTCGGCGTGCTCTTTCATACCTTTTGAGTAACGGAGCTTACCTTTTTCATCGTCCAACTGGGCAAGCAAGATAACCAATGTCCCTGTTTCACGTGAATAATTTTTTGCAACTTTACAGGCATCCATTAGTGCTCTCCATTGGTCTTTTTCATCGCTGCTATCCAGCAAACCAACGTAGTCAATAAAGATAACCTTGTAGCCGAAGGGCTTGGCTAACCGTAGGCAGTCGTCAATTGTGGTAGCACCACGTGGACTACGCAACGAAAAGTTGATGTTGTGTTTCTTACCATGCCTACGTAGCTCTTTGTGAGCACGTTTGATTTTTCTGCGGTCTTCTTTTGTCAATGTGGCAGTTGTAAACCGCCGCATAGGCACTTGAGTCTTATGCGAGAAAAACCGCTGCATTTCCTGCAATTCCTGCAATTCCAGTGTATACCGGATCACAGAATAGTTGTTGTGGAAATACATGTAATGGGCAAGGTTCATTGCTACTGCCGATTTACCACCGGACGTAGTAGCAGCAATCAGAACAACACCAGAGTCTGGAAGTCCCCCGTTCTGTTCGTCATATTTCTTAAATCCTGTTTTTATCCGTGGTGCAATTTTGTTACTCGACATATGATCAATAATGTCGGAACTGTTGTCCTGTGCACCAATGTGTAGAATGGCGTCGTCATCCTGCGCCACCATGTTAGCTTTTGCCACAGCACCCGCGATATTCGCTAACAATGCGTCGGCGTCTACCTGTGTATCGTTCAGGCTTGTTAACGTATCCGAGGCTACCTTATACGCAATACGTATCTTTTTGTACTGATACAGGGTAGCAATCGTGTCGTCAAACGCACTCTTCGATATATCCGGTCTTTCACGGGTAGTAGCCAGAAGATCCCGAATATCCTCGTCAAGGGAAGGATCTTCCAAAAGCGTTTTAAACTTGATGATCTTAAAACGCTTTTTGTTTAAAGTATCGAGCCGCTTAAACGCCGCTTTGCATGCTGGGGTATGAAATAAGTCAGCATTAAGCTTACCCATGCGCAACGCTCGCTGGGTAGCATCTATTTTTCTAGTTGTAACACTGAGAAGGGCGCGGATTTCCGCACCCCCATTGAATAATTCCATTTACGCACCCCTTACGTACTGCAAGTATGCGTTCCAGAACGGAATCCCCTTCTTTCTATAGTTGACATGATATACGTCGGCTTTGTGTAGATCAGTACTAGCAACACCGTATTTGCTAATCACTTTAAATTGCCGGAGTGTTTCAACCGCAGCTTCAAACTCGTCACGTGTGGTCAAACAGTAATGGCTGCGAATCACTTTGTTGTACGCTGCATTTCCTGTCTGGTTATGGTTTTCTTTAATCGTTTCGTATACCGCTTGGATCAGGCTTCGCTTGTAGCTATCGGTTACTTCCATCTTCCACAGAGCAAAAGCTTTCTGCTCAATTTCTGCAATATTCATACAGCCTCCGCATGTAACTTTATTTGTTTACCAACGTAGTCCGCAAAAACAAAAAAGGACTCGGGTAACACCCGCAAGTATATAGACACTTCCTGTAAATACCTTCGGGGGCTGACTTTATTTTGATAGTCCTGATGATCCATACCCTCACGTATGAGTTGCTTTTCAAGCAAATGCTGGTTAAAAGAATCGTTCTGCTCACCTAACAAGATCAATAGAGCTTCTCTTTTCTTACCAACATATTTACGTAGCAGGAGCACTACGTTCAAGTCTGCAAACGGATCAATTTGCACATTGGATAATTCGTCATACGCACGTGGGTTACCGTCTTCCTCACGGATAATCGCTTGGTTTTCAGACGTTACGATACGGTCATAGTTATACTGCCCGAACCCATCACCGTTAACCCGCACCAATCGGCCTTTCTTTTTTGTGGTGTAGGTCTTACACATGTTATTTACATAATTCGTAACGGCCTGCCTAGCGTAGTTGTTTACATAGTCATTACTTTTCTTGGTTGGTATCAAGTGGTGGTATGCTTGAATAGCCTTGCACTGTGCATCACTTATAAAGTAGTGCAACGGTATATTTTCCGTCGTCGATACAAAGCGTAGCTTGGCGTAAACCTTGATACGAACGTGTTTCTTTATGGCTTGCAGGACTGAAACAACCCGCTCTAAATCTTGCAGCATTGCACTACGGGTCACATGTTCTTTCTTTATGCCCTTGTGCATTGCGTATTTCTGTACAAAGCTTTTTAACTTCCTGCTACGGAACATTTCAATCAATCTGGTAGCGTCTTGTTCCTCTAGCATTGCGCGTACCATGTTTTTAGTGGCAGCGCTGTAAGAATGCAATGCTAAAGCAAGCGTAGCATATTTGATATTTACAGAGGCATAGCTTTGCTCAATCAGCTCAAGACGAATTTGCTGGGCAGACCTCTGGTTGCATATGTCCTTTACCCGCCGCTGCATGGTGTGTGCACTAGATACACCGCACAAATAAAGGATACTTTCTTGATACATTAGATCGTCGTCACTTGTTTGTCCAACGATCATGGCCCATAACGTTTTCATCACTTACTCCCAGGGTGTGTCGTCGTCTGCTGATTCATCATAGCTGCCGTCCATATCAATGTCATCGGCACTACCAGACACGTCGTACACAGTGCTCCCTGAGATTCGTTTTTGCTTCCGTTTTTTGGTTGGTTTTTCCTTCTCTTCCCCGTACTCCGAAGCAAGGGATTCCGCAATAACTTCTATGCTTTCAAACTTCGTGTTGTTTTTACTTAGGTTGTTTTTGGTGAATACTGAATCAATTGTTGGGGAAGTGTACTCATTGATACCCATTGACAGTTCAAGGTCATACTCTTCCGCACTACGGTAAGCACTTTTGATAAGCCGTTCCGTATCAGGATCGACCAGCCTACCTTTTTGCAGCATATCCTCCAACAATTCCTCATATTCAGGTTCGCGTAGGATAACTGGCTTGCATTCTTGCGTGTAGGTCAACGTGCATCGTCCATCACTGGACATAACTTTGACATACTTTGAACTAGCATACATCACGTATGCTTTCATAAAATTGGAGACATAGTTCCTGTTCATTCCGCCACGATAGCGTATGTACACAGGTTCCATTAACTTGTAGCCGTATTTCTTTGTTTTAGGCGCATTGTACAAAACTGCACCCAACACACGTACAGCATTTGCGCTTAGGTTAGCGGTCAAGGCAGCCAACATGGTCAGGTTAGTTGCTTCCCCGTCTTCCCCTACAATCTGTGCAATGTCCGGTGCGAATGCAGTGCACGCCTTGGTCGATTGTATACAATTACCAGCAGAACAAACCTTGTTGTCACCCTTTAAACGATCCTTTTTGAATCCGCTACATTCCCCACATTTTCGAGAGACTTTTAGCGTTTCCACAATTTTTGCGTTTATGCGTTTGTTTATGCTGCTCACTAAGGTAACCCCTATCTCTTAGAAATTCACTCAGAGCAACTACCATCGCGTTCTCTAACGACGATATGTTGCTATCCAACTTAAATAGTTGTAGTGCTGTGTGCAATGCTGTTGGTGCCTTCATCGACATGACGTACATTTTACCCTGTACGCTTTCTGCCTCTAAAATGGCCTTTACCAATATGGAAAGGTAAGGTGCAGCATTGATTTCATGGGTAGGACTTGCCCATTGTCTGGATTTCCGTCCTTTCCCATTCATGTTCGCCACAATCGTTAACGAATGGGCGTGTAACTCATTATGGCACTGAGCGCATAGCGGTATTTGCAAACTGTCTTTACCGCCTAGCGCTTGGGGTATGGTATGGTGCCAATGTAGTAAGGGGAACCACTGTTCACAAATAGTGCAATCCCCTTGCTTAGGACGTTCAATGGACATTACTGTACCGAGGAATATCCCAAGTTACTTCACGTGTGCGCAATTTTTCTTCCAACACACGACGTGTACTTTCCGGTATGATCCATGCCAGCATTAAATGCGAACCCGGAACACCGACTAGTCTGGTGCTAGCTAACGCATACTTGATACTAGATCGTTCGTTAATCAATCCAATGATCGTATGCACTTCTTTTGCCAATGGTGTTTCCCCACGAATAGAGGCCACACGTGTCTGTCCGCTCTTAGTCACACGAATAGACGCTTTGATATCCAGCTTGGCAGGGTCTAGTACAAGCAGGTATTGATTTTCCAATACTACAAAATGATCACCAACTTGAGTAACCGTGATATTAGCGGCTCGCAATTTGGCGGGATTTTGCATAGCCGATATATCCATGAATAGCGGAACTACTGGATAACGGATTGCAGTAAAGGGGCCTTTGATTGTTTTCGGTAACCGCTTAGCCAAATGTTTGTACGATTCAGCGATCTCCTTGACTGTATCGTCGTGCTTGACAGTCAGCATGGATAACTTTTCTGTTATCCTTCCTTTATTGCCTCGCATGTCAAACAGGTCGGCAGCAGTTATGCCTTTCCATGCTTCCATTTCAGGCGTGCCTGTTTTAATAGCACGTAGCTGGGACAAACTCAAATGGGACAAAAGCCATTCCGCTTCTTCTATAGCGAGTTCATAGTTTACGTTAACTTCTTTAAGCTTTCGCTTTTCCCCTTCCGTTGTAGTAACTGTGCGATAATAGAATTGCGGGATCTCAGGAACCCATTCATCCATGAGGCGGCTTATTTCTACTTGGGTATCTTCTGATTTCTCCAACCCACGAACTGCTTCTTTATCACTTGGGGTCAGTGCACCAGCAGAAGCTTTCAGCAAAGCAGCATGCAAAGGGCCTATTTTATCTTTGGTTATTTCTCGAAGCTGCCCAAGAGATAACACGCCGTCTTCTATACCTGCTTCGATATCCCGTAAAATACGAGACAACCGTAACAAAATAGACTTACTCGTTGTACGTGACGTGTTTGATTCCGTTACTACTATCCGCAACAGATCCGTGAATAGTTTTTTGTACTTGGATCTAGTTAACTTTTTCTCCTTATTAGCCAATGTGGCTTCTAAGGAAGAGAGTTGTTCTAATATGTGTTCCACGTCGTTTACCTCCTAGTTTGTATCCTTTAAAATTAACAACGGAACAAACTTCCCTTATGTGTGCATAGGACGCCTCAGAGCGAGGTATGGCCTATGGCAACCAGTCTACCATGCCCCTACAGCCTTGTCAAGCCAAGGGGACGGCACGGCGCGCCATAGACCAGCAGGTGAACGCCTCGGTTACTCCGGGCTAGCAGGCTTGCTGCCCTCTATCTCGGCGGTTAGCTCTGTGGTACGAATGGCCTCATCATACGACCGCTTGACGTGCCTCAACAGTAACCATGCACGCTCAAGTTCGGTGTATGCGAGAGACAAGTGACGAGTAGGCTTCTGGACTTAACACTATCCATTACTTTATGTACGTCTTCAATATCTTGCTGTAACTGCTCTACTTCTTTGTGTAAATCAATTTGGTCATCATTCGGCGTCGTCATTATCGCTGATCTCCTTTTCGTCACTACGTTTTTTAGCGTGTGCTTCTTTCAGCGCAGATAGGTGTAGCTTATATCCTGCTCCACTTTTAACCTGTTTAACACACCAGTCATGAATACGAACGGGCTTCGGAAGATTCAGGGATTTACACAGTTCTTTTACCTGCGCGTCGGAACCGTCAACTGCTACCTTGAATTGCATCCAAGTAAGGGACTTCCCAGCAAGCGGAGTGCCTTCTTTGAATTTTAGTTTTTTCCTGTTCCCACCTATTTGACCAGTTTCTTTTAGGTAGGTGAAACAGTCCCATACACGGTCAAATCCAAGTCCTTTACCGTCTGCGTTGGATACATACAAACGTAAAGTCATTGTAGATTTTTGCGTACCGCCCATTTTGTTCTTGTACGCATGACACTTCAAGTAACGATAAACGTCTTTGCCATCGCTGTGAATGGAATCCTCTTCCTCAAATGAAGCACCGGATATGTGCGGTACTACAATTGGTGTCATTCGCATACGAACGTCACTGAAAAACTTCAATGCGTTACCACATGGCTCGCCTTGCTTAGGCCCATATTTAACCATAGGCAAGTCACGCAACTGATTGATACCAAACACCAGCACACGCTTCTCACGGAAACGTCCTTTGATACGTTTGATACCCTTAGAATGCATACGTGCTTCGGATGCTAGGCCATCATTGCCTTGTTCCTGTTCGTCTGCATTGCGAGGCAACATACCTGGGTAAGAATCCACCAGAAAAATTGCTTGTGGCAATCCGTTCGGTGCAGGTATTTTAAACTTGTTGTGTTCTTTGAAGTAAGCTGTATCGTACAGCCCCTTTAGCTTCGATTGGTTTTTCTTGGTGTTGTCGTAGATATAAAAATAGCTACCATCCAACAATATCACAGACGGCAACGTTTTCAGGAGGTGGGCAACACCATCGTAAAACGCTTCACCTACGGAAGGTGCATAGTAGTAAATACGCGGCGGGACTAGATAAGTGCCGGATTCGTCACGGATGCCGAATACTTCATTCGCATCAATTACGTCTTTTGATCTTCTGTTACCGTATGCCCACATATCGTTAGCATAACCCGGATCAAAGGAACCTTCATAATCGTAAAAGAACGAACGGCCTTTAAAGTCAGCCATTCGCAAAATGGTTCCCATGACGGCAGTAGCCAGTGTAGTCTTACACGACTGTTCCGGGCCATAGAACGTGTACCAACCACCGGCGACTAGCCCACCACCTAATTGCAATGCCAGTGTCAAGTTACCGGGATATACTCGATCTTCTTTCTCTGTAATTGATAGGGAAGTCAACCCGGCCTTTTTCTCCATCACTCGTATTTCTTTATCGAATGACGCAAACGGGTCAAAGCCAGCAATTGCTTTGGCCTGTGCAAGTGCCTTGGCCTGTGTCTTAGTTAGTTTAGCCACTTAGTTCTCCAGACGTAAAAGGGCAAGAAATTCCTGCCCTTTACCATTACCGTCAGAATGGTGATTTTCTGTTTTTCTTGCTTCCCTTGGACTTGGTATCCTTGTCTTTGCTAGACTTTTTCGACTTGGTTTTTTCCTTCTCTTTGGAAGAGGATTTCTTCACCTTGTCTTTGTCTTTGCTTGTCTTTTTCGACGAGGGTTTCTCTTTTTCCTTGCTAGATTTTTTGCCCTTGTCCTTCGACTTCACCTTGGACTTGGTATCTTTGTCCTTGCTAGACTTTTTCGACGAAGATTTCTCTTTTTCCTTGGAAGAGGATTTCTTCACCTTGTCTTTGTCCTTGCTAGACTTTTTCGACTTGGTTTTTTCCTTCTCTTTGGAAGAGGATTTCTTCGATCCAAGTTTCGTCTTCTTGCGTGGACGATCATCGTCATCGTCATCGTCGTCATCTTCGTCCAGTGAATTGCCACCGACGATTTTCATCTGCTTGAAGTCTTTGAATGCTTGCTTTTCAGTCTGCAAGCCAGTTGCTTTGATAAGGTCTTTATCCAGCTTCCATACCAAATATTCTAGCTCTTCCTGTGTAAGGGCTACGTCACCATCCGCAGTTTTATCAATCGAATACTTTTCAGTACCCGGTGCCTTCGGTTTGTACTTGACCTTTACGTCGAAGCCATACACGGCGTGCGATGCATCGTAAACCGCTGACTTTTTAGTTTTCTTGTCTTTCCGTTTGTTTTCGGCAGACAGTTCTTGCATACGACGAATCATCGTATAGGTAAAACGAGCTACCCGTACAGGAGTCCAAGAATCGGAATTGATATCCTTGAATCCAGTCTTTGCTTCGGACTTGGTAGGCTTACCACGACGTTTCTTCGGAGGTGCGTCTTCCTGAGCTTCACGATCAATAACGTTAAACAGATAAAAATCGCTGATTGTAACCGGACTGGTATTACGGTCTTCGGTTACCGCTTCACTGTAGGGGCAACGTACAGCGATACGTTCTTTCGGGTTGTCTGGATCGGGTTTGGTAAGTGGAATCTTTGGATTGTCTGGATCAAAGTTAACCACATAACGTGGAATACTTTGAACCTTCCCATCCTTGCTGTAGATTTTAATCCACGCTTGTTTTACATGGAGCGGGCGCATCGGGAGGATACGAATAGGGTAGTATCGACCTTCGGGCCATTTAAGTAGCTGTACGATATTCTCAAGTCGTAGGCTGTCGTTACCACCTACCAAATCAGAAAATTTAAAGTCTGCTGACATCTCTAATCCTCATTGTTATGACACACATGTCATATTAAGTCTTTACAGTTTTCCTGTAGCGTAGTTTACCTCAAAAATATCAAATGACGCGAACGCTGGAACGTCTACGGTAATCATGCCAGACGCTTCTTGATCCATGTGTTCTTGCATTAATCGATATTCATCCTCTGTAAAATATTCACCTATATCAAGTACAAGTCTAGCAATGGCATCAGTGTCTACCAGCTTCACTAGTTTTTGCACATGTTGTATATTTTGCTCACGCTCTACGTCTATACCAGTGTCAAGTGCACCTTCGAGGACACCAAGCAATTGTAAATTCCCTTCTTCCTCGTCATCGTAAAGACTGTCCAAGCTCACACTATAGTTAACGTCTGGTACGTCACCATGTGCAACCTTTCGTCTATACGTCTGTGGGATAGTATAGGCAATTCCGTATTCATGTTCTTTATTCGCAGTGGTAGCATTCCTTGTCCACGTACCTATGTAGGAGGCAAGTGCACCTTTTCTGCTATCGTATTTATCAAGTGCAGTGATGATTGACCGGAGTATAGACTGCACTAGATCAGTGTATGATGTTTTACCTTTGTGGGTAGTTACGTGAGCCTTCGCCAACTTGTTTGATTTTTTTACGTAGTCGTCGATGATTGAATTACGGTAGTTATAAAATTCAGCAAGGTATCGTGGTGCCAACGACATAACCTTGTACAGGTCGCGTCGTCCACAAGAACACTGTTCCGCAATTCTGTCTAGCTCCTCTTTTTGCTCGTCGGTCGGGTGCATCAAAAATTGATTGTACGTCACCAAAAAGGTTTCGTGGTCGGTTACAAATGACCGTATGAACTTATGCGTGAAATACCGTTCTAGTCGAGCTTCTTTTATCAGTGTGTATTTTAAACAACGATCACTAGTGGTCAGAAAGGTCGCCAGCTTCTCGATCACATCGTCCCGTTCCAGCGAGCTAAGCTTACGCTTTCTGTTAGTCGTGATAAGAATTAAAAGGTATTCAACCTGTGCATCAAACACGTCTGTAAAAAGTATAATAGGCTCAAGGGCCTTGTAGAGGAACATATCCATTATCTGATGGATCTGTTCCCCCGTCATATTTTTGTCAACAGACATACAGCTTCGTTTCTACGTTGGTCATGATTTTATGTCCCGTAGTAAGTTGTGCCATTCTGTATAATGCTTTCGGTACGAACGCTTTATCTCGCTGGTAAATGCCATTGCCCCTTCCTGTATAACAAGCATAAGCAACACAGCAAAACCAAACGCCATCAACACGTAAAGCGCTGTAGTGCGCAGTTTACCTTCTTTCATGTTTATTCCGCCCACGATTTCCGTTTGTAGTCATAGCCAGCATGTTTGTACACGTCCCACAGTGTGGGTAACTCTACTATTTCTTCCGTGTTTATATCATGCGCAGTAGGTTCTATTTTTCTCTTGCGTAAAATATTGTGGTAGTGCTCGATTTCTTCTTGGCACTCCAGCCGCCAGAAATAACGGGTCTTCCCTCTTCCTGATCTGGCAGACAAGTTAAGTCGTTTATGAGATTCCCGGTCAAGCAAACAATTAATACTTACGAGCGCCCTGTATGTACTCTGTCCTTCATGGGCCATGTAAAACCAGTAGGCACGCATAGGTATGCCGTCTGGCCCCATCAGATAAATTCGATAGCGGCGTCTAGGGGTGTTCATGTTACGCTCCAAAGAAAAATATAAGCGTGTCTGCTGTAATTGCTTTTCTTGACAAATCGGAAACTAGAGTGGAATAAGAGGTAGGCAATAATTCCCTGTATGTAAACATGCCTTCCGTACCGGGATGCAAAGGCTGTAGTGGCTGGTCATAATTGAAGTCGGTAAGTATGCTAACGGGATACATCACATGACTGTGCAGGTGCGGATCGTGCGGAATTTCTGTGCGTCGTTTTACAAATTTCGTGGTTCGATGAATCAGTACAGACGTATCAGCACATATCCCTCGCCATGGATCAAACCGGCCTGCTAAAAAATCAAATAGGTGCTTATTGCCTTTTATGACGAGAAGCTTTGTCAGCTTGTCTTTTTTCTGTTTGTAGGTGTATACATGACACTGCATAATTACCTGTCCATTGGATGTGGGATGCCAAGGGTAATCAAGGCAAGCTGTGCGCCTTCGTAAAAGGCAGGGTCTTTATCAGCTAGCGTGTACCACAGTTGAGCAGCAGTCTCTACTCGATGGCTACGACAAAAACGAATAACATAAAAGTAGCCTTTTTCATGTTGAGTAGGTGCAAAAATACGTCGCAACCTTTGAATCACAAATCGTTTTCCATTGCTATGCGGGCCAAAGCAATTAAATGTTTGCATAAGCCTACTGAAAGAGAGGGGTTTGTCCATACTGGAGGATCACCATTACAGTAAATAAGGTATGCTGCACCGTGCTTGGCGTTAGCATATTCATAGGTGGTTATATAACTTTCACAGGTACATTGACACATAACGCGGCGGTGCCGATGCACTGGTTTTTCTTGATCACTATCCAACCCGATTATGTAAGTCTCATGGTACCTGCGGGTACGTAACGGGTTAGTAGGATCATTTGTCCACATAATTCCATGGATTACAGGACGGCCCTGTTTCGTTTTCGTTTTTCTATAACGATGGGCTTCCACTTCCAGCGAACGATGTGCAAATATATGTGGTGTGTTGCGCACAAGTTGGCGTAGTGTCTTACCTTTTTCCGTAAGGTAGGTGTCGGGCATTACACGGACGCCTAGGTTAGGCCACTTGTCCAGCTTGTAAGGGACGCCACCAATTTTAGTTACACGAACACTACGTAAAGGAGCAGCTTTCTTTGAGTGTAGGCGTTTCTTTGCTTTTTCCGCATCAAGTGTAGCCTTTGTGCGTACCCGTTTTGGTGCGCGGTATCCTTTTGGTTTCTGTGTCTTAATCATGTTGTGTTCCTACATTCTGTTATGTAACCATCCTTTTAAGTGCTTGTAGTATTTATCACTGTGCACCAGCACAACTAGTTTATTCTGTTTCGCCTTGGCTTCCACGTGCGTGATTCTAGTTCCTGATACGTTTAACACATACCCACCAGACAAAGGTATTTTTTCCCGGTAGGTGTCGTACAACCGAACACCCATAATATTTTCACGTGGTACACAATCAACTGGAATATCAGGGAATACCCAGTCAACCATTGTTAACTTGTCTGTTACCATTTCTTGCAGGTTGGCTTGATACAGAACAACAGGCATTAGTGCTGCCTCTGCTGCCATATGTATCGTACCGCCGGGGGCAAGTATTCTTTTTAACTGCTTAAAATACTCAAGCTCAATTTGCATCTGTGCAGCTATTGGTATCAAGCTTATTGCACGCAAAATGCTCTGGCAAGGACAGCAGAATATATAGTTAAATTTGTTTTCTGGCATCTTACGCAAAGTGTCCAGCACCGGCCCCTGTATAAGGGTCATTCGCGGGTGCTTATGCATAAGGTTTTTTGTATGTATTTGTTGGTTGAAGCAGGTAATAAAATGGCCGTTGTGTTCAGCACATCGTGTAGTTATAGGAACATTGCCAAGTGCACTGCATCCACAGCTATAAAGCGTGATCATTCTGCTGTATGGCATACTCTATCCTTGTGACGTATAACAAAGTCACTGAACAGAACCAATACAGGTGCGGGTATATCGGACACAAGAGGGCACGGTTTCCCGTCAAGCTCAATTCGAAAAATAAACCCTCTTTCATTTATACTGTAGGTAGATATAAATGCCCATACCCGACCATTATACGTTGTGTTTTCAAAAAGAAATGCGTCGTCAATTGCGGCGTCAAGTTGACTCAATAAGTTTGATATTGATTGCATAGGCAAATGTCTCTAGGCTATCGTAGTCGGTGTGCCACTTAGTCTTTACATTTTCTACACGTTGCAGCAGGTGTTCAATATGGGGAAACGTAAGACATCCTGCATAGTTTTCTATAAAGTAAGCACGGGTCTTCGGCTCTATTGTTATATTGTAGTACTCTGCTTTTTCTACCTGCGACAGGGTTAGAGGTCTTTGCTCAAGTAAACATCTATGTATATCCCATTCCAGTGTAAGTTTGGGATTATGCTCTTTTGGCAAGTCACTCAGCATACCGATAAGAGCTTCGTAGTTGTAACCTTCATTTGTTACTTTACTAAACTCTAAGCGGAGCTGCCTTACTCGAATTTTTTCTTCGATGGCTACGGCGCGCGCTCGTAACTTTGCATGAGTTTCTTCCGTGCTTTCGCTTATTTCTTGCAATGCCATTGATTGCTTGTAGGTGGAACGTAAGAAATTTGCTGCAATGTCTGCCTGTGCGTCGTATACAGTATTCTTCCTTTCATGGGCAGCCTGTGTAGCATCGTAAACAGATATATGAGAAAGCAAAAAGTCTAGCATGGTATTTCTCCGAAGACGAAAAAAGGGGGCACTAGGCCCCCTTTTCTCATGCGCGTGACGTATTAGGCGTCAAAGTCGTAGGATTTCGACTTTTTGCCTTTGCCTTTAGCAGGCTTATCTTCTTTGGCAGCTTTCTTGCCTTTGCCCTTGGCAGGCTTGTCGTCTTCCTTGGAAGCTTTCTTGCCTTTACCTTTGGCGGGTTTTTCTTCTTCCTTGGAAGCTTTTTTGCCTTTGCCCTTGGCGGGTTTTTCTTCCTTGGCTGCTTTCTTGCCTTTGCCCTTGGCGGGTTTTTCTTCCTTGGCTGCTTTCTTGCCTTTAGCAGGCTTCTCTTCCTTGGCTGCTTTCTTGCCTTTGCCTTTGGCGGGTTTTTCTTCCTTTTCAGCTTTCTTGCCTTTACCTTTGGCAGGAGCTTCTTCGCCGTTTACTTTGCTTTCGATGAAAGCAATGGCAGTGTCAAACTCCGCCAGTTGCGCAGTAACACCTTCCAGTC